>BSBK01000919.1:600000-862500 GCA_027943335.1 Chamaecyparis obtusa
TAATGTTAGTCGGTAATGAACCTAAACCATTGTACCCCTTGCTTATTTCCAAATGAAAGGTTCATCCCCTGCATCTCTTCTCCTTTATGAGTCCCTATTAAATGAAAGCTTCTAAATGATAAACAGGTTGGTAGTGTTGAACTTGAACCATTGAACCTTTCAATTTTAGTTCAATTTTCAAGGTTCACGGTGTGTGAGGATACAAAGGGTGGTAATGAAAGGTAGGTAATAAAAGGCAAATACTGAATAGAGGGGAATGCTTGTGGAAAAGGGGAATATTCTAAGCATCTCAAGAATTTAAAATTTGAAAGTTTCCATTAATGAAAGGTAATCATTATAAGGAAAGGCCTTGCGTGAAGTGACTTGTAATTAATGAAATTGTCAGAATTATGTCATCTCGACATTAATCTAACACAAATGAATTTGATGTTTAGATCATGGTAATCAAGCAACCAAATTTTGTGCCCTATTTATAGATCTCAAATGAGTTGTTTTGTCATCGAAAAGCCATAAATTTTGAAGTGAGAAAAAAGGCACTGGAGGTAATAAGTTATTCTCTTCAAATCTTGCAGGAATCCATTGGTGCACTACAACATTCGGGGTCCAATTTCGACGCCAATTTGCGATGCCACTACAATTTGTGTTTGTTTTTTGTGTTTTTTTTGCAAGTGCTCTTGGCGGTGTCATAATAGTGATGATGATATCATAATTGTGACACCATTTGGTTATAAACAAAAAAGAAAAGAAAAAGAAAGTGTCATTTGTAAGTTTTGTGAATTCGAACAGCTATCGCGAAGACGGCATTGCACTTTTGCATGGCGCAAAGAGGGCATTCGAGTTTGGCATGCGTGAAGAGGCTGACATCATGTGGGAAGAGGGCACTGGCACTTGAGGTAGGCATTCGAGCTTTGTCTTCTCATTAACTCAATTTCATTTTGATGGCATTTATTGATTTAATGGCATGATATGAATGTTAATAGTGGCATTGTTTACATCTTATCATTTGGAATGCTCGATGACCTGTGAGCTTTGAGAGCTAGCGCATCATTGCTATTACCTTCAAGGCATTGTGTGAAGTGTTTGATCTCTATTTGTTTTGTTATTGATATTCACTATGTGGTACTCCTTGTTTATGATCATTTCATGAGGAAATGTCTTGGTGGCTCGCGGGCTACAAGCTAGGGCATCATACATTATTTATGAGCTCATTGTTTAATACTGGAATTGTTTACATCTTTTCATTTGGAATGCTTGATGACCCATGAGCTTTGAGAGCAAGGGCATCATTGCTATTACCTTCAAGGCATTGTGTGAAGTGTTTGATCTCTCTTTATTTGTTTTGTTGTTGATATTCACTATGTGGTACTCCCTATTTATGATCATTTCATGAGAAAATGTCTTGATGGCTCGCGGGATGCAAGCTAGGGCATCATACATTGTTCATGAGCTCACTATTTAATATTGGCATTGTTTACATCTTTTCATTTGGAATGCTTGATGACCTGCGAGCTTTGAGAGCTAGGGCATGCTTTCTATTACCTTCAAGGCATTGTGTGAAGTGTTTGATCTCTCTTTATTTGTTTTGCTATTGATATTCACTATGTGGTACTCCCTGTTTATGATCATTTCATGAGGAAATGTCTTGATGGCTCGCGGGCTACAAGCTAGGGCATCATACATTGTTCATGAGCTCACTGTTTAATACTAGCATTGTTCATGAGCTTACTATTTAATATCTGGCATCATGCAAACATAAATTAATACACTTACTATTTTGAATTTGAGCTCGGGCATCATGAAATTTTATTGCTGTCATTGCATGCTTGCTTCTGTTGTGCACCATATATTGTTTTATACACTGTTTATTTCATTGAGACTGTGAGCTTGACATTTGTAATGTATTTTTTGTTATTGGATTAATGCTATCATGTTGTTGAGTCTGTGTATGGCTTGAATATGCACATGCTTGTAATGTATAGATGATGATCAGTAATATGGTGCCAGGCATTGCTTAGATCCTTTGGATCTAACCCCATCTTTTCCTTCCTTGCAAGTTTTGGATCATACAAGAGCATACTGGATTGAACCCCAGGTCAACACTTCATTACTTTAGGCAATGTCTAGTACCTTCATTATTTATGTTCATCCACTTATGTATGTTTGCATTCATTCATATTCTTCTAAAAGTTGGGTATTAGTGACCATATAGGACTATTCTTGATGTTTTTGGGTCATTTAATGAAAAGATGTAAATAGGGACATCAGTAATAAAATAGGATATATTAAGATTTATATTGTAAGTAAAAACATTGCACAGTGGCATTCAGATTAAGTACAATATGAATTCACATACCTTTAATTATGATACACTTTTGAAATTATCACTCATTGGTCATTTGACAATTCAAGATATAAGTATCAGAATATAAACTATTGTAAAAGGAAGAAACATGTATGTATCATCATTTAATATAAAATATAAAAGTATCCCACAGACATAGTTGCTATTATAACAACCATCCTCTAATCCCATGGTATACTAGTCTCAAGGTAAGAAAAATTTACTTAAGCCATCATATAAGTATCATCCTAAAGTTTAAATAGACATTGACTATGGATATACAACACTGAGCCATAATAAATTACAGAGTTTCACTGCAATTTCTATGTCCACTTACAATAATAAATTATAGAGTTTCATTGCAATTTCTATGTCCACTTCCATTAAAATATATCACTCCTCTTGTTATATAGGCATCCTTCTCATTAAGTGTTTCCATTAAAATATATCACTCCTCCTATTATATAATGTATATGCATACTTGTTTAAAATGCCATACTTGTTGCTCTTAAATATTATTACCATTTCACTCAAATTTACATGACATTAAAGCCAAGCCCAAAATGTATACATACATGTAAGTATAGGAGAATCTGGATTTTGCAACTATTGAAAAAAAAAACTATACCAATAGCAGCTTATGAGAAACTATACTTGTGCTTACCACACCATACCTCAACATCATAATGCTTATCATTTTCAAGCTTCAGTGAGGCTTCATACTAGCATTGTCTGCAAATTTGTACGCAATGTTGATTTAGGCTGGAGGTAAACTACATGTGTCATGTAAACAACATGGTTGAATGCAATCTCTTTTGCGCATTTTCAAGAGTTTTCCCACCAATACAAGCCTAAATAACTCATTGAACACAATCTACAAACACTGTGTGGTATGAAGTCTCATTGAAGCTTGAAATATATCACTCCTCATGTTATTGTCAAAATTAAATTCAAATATTTATCAGAACATTTATTCTTGTAGAATTAAGATATCCTTATCTCAATAATAAAACAATCTTGCATAATAGCTTTTGAATCACATTAACACACACCCATGTTCTGTAGCATAGTTCATTTTAGAAGTGTATGACTTGACTATGCACATGCATAATTGTAGATGAGGATCAATAATAGGGTGCCAGGCATTGCTTAGATCCTTTGGATCTAACCCCATCTTTTCCTTCCTTGCAGGTTTTGGATCATACAAGAGCATACTGGATTAAACCTTGATCAACACTTCATTACATCAGGCAATGTTTGGTATCTTCATTATTTATGTTCATCCACTTATGTATGTTTGCATTCATTCATATTCTTCTAAAAGTTGGCTATTAGCAACCATATATGACGATTCTTGATGTTTTTGGGTCATTTGATGAAAATATGTAAAAGTTTCTTAGAAGTTTATATTTTTTATTTCAATTTTTAAAATCATAAAATGAATAAAATTTAAAGATAAAAAATTAAGATAATCTTTGTCTTCACTTTTAAAAAAAAACATAAATCTCATAAAGCATGGTAAAAGAGGGCCCTAACTGTGGTAAAATGGGAAAGTTGCCACCTTGCACTGCTCTTCATATGGCAACTACTAAGGAATTATGTTATAAAATTTCAAGGCATGAAATTTCATACTTTTTGACATCATACTTTTTTCTCCTTAGCATTGAGTTTACAATGTGTTGGGGAGTTGAAGAAAATATATGTACAGTTATAAAATTTCATGCCTTGAAATTTGCAATGAAATTTTATAACATAGTTCCTTAGCATTTGATCTTTATATGGCAACCACGAATTGAGGTAGGCATTTGAGATTTGTCTTCTCATTAACTCAATTTCATTTTGATGGCATTTTTTGATTTAATGGAAAAATATGAATGTTAATACTGGCATTGTTTACATCTTTGCATTTGGAATGCTCGATGACACGCAAGCTTTGAGAGCTAGGGCATCATTGCTATTACCTTCAAGGCATTGTGTGAAGTGTTTGATCTCTCTTTATTTGTTTTGTTGTTGATATTCACTATGTGGTACTCCTCGTTTATGATCATTTCACAAGGAAATATCTTGATGGCTCGCGGGCTGCAAGCTAGGGCATCATACATTGTTCATGAGCTCACTGTTTAATAGTGGCATTGTTTACATCTTAGCATTTGGAATGCTCGATGACCTGCAAGATTTGAGAGCTAGGGCATCATTTCTATTACCTTCAAGGCATTGTGTGAAGTGTTTGATCTCTCTTTATTTATTTTTTTGTTGATATTCACTATGTGGTACTCCCTGTTTATGATCATTTCATGAGGAAATGTCTTGATGGCTCGCGAGCTGCAAGCTAGGGCATCATACATTATTTATGATCTCATTGTTTAATAGTGGCATTGTTTACATCTTTTCATTTGGAATTCTTGATGACCCGCGAGCTTTGAGAGCTAGGGCATCGTTGCTATTACCTTCAAGGCATTGTGTGAAGTGTTTGATCTCTTTTTATTTGTTTTGTTTTGATATTCACTATGTGGTACTCCCCGTTTATGATCATTTCATGAGGAAATGTCTTGATGGCTCGCGAGATGCAAGCTAGGACATCATACATTGTTCATGAGCTCACTGTTTAATACTGGCATTTTTTACATCTTTTCATTTGGAATGCTTGATGACCTGCGATCTTTGAGAGCTAGGGCATCATTTCTATTACCTTCAACAAGGCATTATGTGAAGTGTTTGATGTTTATTTGTTTTATTGTTGATATTTACTATGTGGTACTCCCCATTTATGATCATTTCATGAGGAAATGTCTTGATGGCTCACGGGCTGCAAGCTAGGGCATCATACATTGTTCATGAGCTCACTGTTTAATACTGGCATTTTTTACATCTTTTCATTTGGAATGCTCGATGACCCACGAGCTTTGAGAGCTAGGGAATCATTTCTATTACCTTCAAGGCATTGTGTGAAGTGTTTGATCTCTCTTTATTTGTTTTGCTATTGATATTCACTATGTGGTACTCCCTGTTTATGATCATTTCATGAGGAAATGTCTTGATGGCTCGCGGGCTACAAGCTAGGGCATCATACATTGTTTATGAGCTCACTGTTTAATACTGGCATTGTTTACATCTTTTCATTTGGAATACTTGATGGCCTGCAAGCTTTGAGAGTGGTGTAGGAGCACCCTTCCAAGGGTTCCCACCATCCAATTTTGTTGTGATGCAACTTCCTAAGTGAAGTATGTAAGCAAATAAGAGCTTTAGCTCATGTGTGTGTGCCTAGGCCTAGGTGAGGTCCTAGTAGTTCAGCTGGTTATCAATGTAAATGGCACAATGACTCAGGGCATGATGTCATCTTGAGGTCATTAACCTGCTATGATAGTAGAAAGTTGGGGATGGGTGTTTGGTTGATGTTTGAGAACATGTGTGTGCTTTGGGAGGGCTTCATAGTGATCATTGGAGTAGGAATGCACAAGGTGCTTGAGCAACAAAAAGTTGCTCAAAAGTTGTCAGCAACTTTTCAAAAGTTGCTAAGCAACTCTTTCTTTGTAATAGCCTAACATAGCCTAAGTGGCTAATAAGCCCTAACACCACACACATACCAAGGAGATGGGTATTTAAGACCTAAGGAACCCTAATTGAAGGGTTGGCAATGTTATTGTACGGTGGTAGTATGGAAACACCAGTCTGAATGCTGCTTGAAGAAGAACAATCACTATTTTAGACTGATTTCATGTGAATAGATGAAGTTTTGAGTGAATCCTTGCAAGAGTGATTGTTTATTTGTGTTTAGCTTTCATGTGTGTGCATTAGATTAGGTTCTTTAAGGTTTTTTGTGCATTTGTTTTAGTTCTTTTCATTTACACAGTGCTCTACCAGTTTGGAGAGCCATGAGTTTATAAGGTTGTAGCTTTTGTTTCCACTGTGGCCACACCATGGGACCTTGGATTCTAAAAGAATAGACCCTAACTTGTATTATTATGGCAGCAGGGCCCTGGAGTGCAAGTGCAAACAATTGTTTGACTATGCCCTAGGTGAGCTTGGCAGTGCCTGGCTAGGAGCAGTTAGCAGAGAAGGAGCTCTTATGAACAAAGGAATGGGTTTCAAGGCATTCCATTTGGAGGGATTCAAGACACATATATGAAGGTTTAGTGTTGTGGAGGAGAGGTCCTAAACCAGCCAAGAGTGATGCTGTTGAAGACTTCAAACACTGTGACCCTGAAAGACCCAAATAGCCCTTAAAACCCTTAATTTTGGATCAGATGTTGTACGACATGTTGGTGGTTTGAGACCCCAAAAATCATTGAGATTTGGTCATATGGAATGGATTTTCTTTAGAATAGAAGGTTTGAATCCTTGAGGGGAAGGAGGTAAAAGTCCTACAAAATCGGAAGGAGGCCTAATTGGGCACTTCCTTGTAGCCCTAAATTGCAAAGGAACCCTACAATCAGCTGATGACCTAGCCTTGATAATGCATTTTAGATGTGTCAAATGTCCTAAAAACACCTTGGAACTCACCAAATCCTCTGTTAGAGCTTGGGAAGGGAACTAAACCCTAGAAGACCCTTATGAGCCTATGTAAGGGATGAAGCTAGAAACTAAAGCTTGGAATGATGTAAGAAGAAGTAGTTAAACTTGGTGGATAGGTTAGGTAGGTTAGGGGGTCCTTGGATGAGTAAGGTATCTTATAGACCATTCATAGGTGTTAGTAGTACACTTGGGTCCTTGGGTAAGGCTCAGAGCATAGACTAGCTAGTCTATCCTAGCCTCCCCATCAGAATGGTATCAAAGCCAGCAAAAGATCTGGGTAGAAAGATAGCATGAAGAAAGAACTTGACCCCTCTAGCTACAAGAAGGAAAGAAGTTCCTAGAGAGTTTGTGTGGGAAGACAAGTAAGTTATGTCCTGACCATTCTCCGATAGAGATACGTCTGAAGTAGGGTGCCGACAACAACCACTGAAGAGAGAGTGGGAAGTGCATCACCGGATCGAGTCTGTTGTTGGGTAAGATGGATGGTTTGTGTTGGCTAGTTTGTGTTGTGTAGCATTGTGAGAGATGGGAGTCAGTTTTAGCATCAAAGAAGTGCACTAGAAGCGTGTGCAAGGCATTTTGGCCCAGAGTGATCCCAGCATTTCCATGGGACATGGAAATCTTTTAAGCCTGGGAGTATGATGTGGGAGCATCTTGACTTGTTCGCATTATAAAGAGATTCATAATATTGTAATGTTTGAGTCCTTTTAATTTCATGGGACCATGTCAAGAAATGGGCAAAATGCCTAAAATTGCATTGTAATAGCATTGTAATTAGCATTGTAATTGATCAAGGTTGTGAATGGCAGACAAATAGGTTAGTTTTAATAACTACCTAGAATCTCTTAAAAAGAGATATATGTAACCAAAGGATAGAGGAAGAGTAGGGAGATTATGAGATATAGCTCAGAGAGCAAGCACAAAAGATTAGAAAAGAGTCAGCTCTCTAGCCTTTAGCCAGAGAGCCAAGCATATTATGTATGTGGTTTTCAGTTTGCCATTTAGTGGATTTCAGTTTTAATAAAACTAGTGTTTGTAAATCTTTGCATCTCTCTCGTTTCCTTGTTTTGTGTTCAAGTCAAGTCCAAAGACGTATGACATTGCAGAATGGTTACATTGTTATTTGATTGCTAACTGTTCCTTGGTTTTGAAGGGATTCAACCATGTTAGTAATTGGGATTTCAGTGTTTGAAAAATGTTTGTATGTTTTTTTTTGCCAATGTATCGATTTGCTTTACAATCCCATAAATTGGGTCATGAGTTTTTGCAGTGGATGAAATAAGAAAACGGTCCTCAAGAAACCACTTGTGAGTTTTGTTAGCATATGATGTTTTCGATAATGTTATCGGCGGTTAGTAAAGAGTAAAATGGCAGAGTTAGATTTATGTTCGGGTTCATAAGTTCCCACAAACAACAAGCAAGTATCGGGTCTCATTTTAATGATATATGCTAGTGGGCTCTTTACATGTCAAGTGGGCCAAATTTTATTGAGAATTGTTCGGGTGTGTTAAGTTTGTAACGATTTCAAGAAACCAATATGCAGTTTCTTGTTTCGTAGCATGGCCAAATTTTTATCAATCACTGATAATGGAGAAGGTGACAGAATTTATTCACATCCATATCATATTCGTAGAGATCACTATGTAAAGTTCGGTCTCCATAGTGGGAAGAAATGAAGACCCACGTTAGTGTGAATCTCGAGTTGATGGTGGAAATAGTTTTGGAAGGCTTGACAGAGTACGTTGTCAACTAGTGTGTAGATTCAGTTAGTGAGCAAGGCACATAGCAATAAGTTGAGACCATCACGATGAGTGAAGAGTGTGAGAATTTAGGGAGCCTCTCAAAATCGAGAGCCTCTAAAGAAATGTTTACAGAGAAGGGAAGTTGTAAGGTATTGGTTACCATGCTCAAAATGATAGCCGAGTTGATCACATTTCGGGCAACGTGTGACTCAGCCCTTGAAGGAAAAGGTGGCAACGTAGTGTATAAGAGTTTCTGGGCCTACAAGTCAGTGGTCATTGAGAATGACAAAGAAGCCATGACATAGTTGCAGAGATAAAGACATCTCCTTGAAGATTTTAGTATGCAAATCTGGCACATGCAAATTGGAAGTTGTGTGAAGATTTTCTCCGCATCAGAGAGCTAGGGCATCGTTTGTATTACCTTCAAGGCATTGTGTTAAGTGTTTGATCTCTCTTTATTTGTTTTGTTGTTGATATTCACTATGTGGTACTCCCCATTTATGATCATTTCATGAGGAAATATCTTGATGGTTCATGGGCTGTAAGCTAGGGCATCATACATTGTTCATGAGCTCACTGTTTAATACTGGCATTTTTTAAATCTTCTCATTTGGAATGCTTGATGACCTGCGAGCTTTGAGAGCTAGGGTATCATTTCTATTACCTTCAACAAGGCATTGTGTGAAGTGTTTGATCTCTCTTTCTTTGTTTTACTGTTGATATTCTGTATGTGGTACTCCCCGTTTATGATCATTTCATGAGGAAATGTCTTGATGGCTCATGGACTACAAGCTAGGGCATCATACATTGTTCATGAGCTCACTATTTAATACTGGCATTTAAAACATCTTTTCATTTGGAATGCTCGATGACCCATGAGCTTTGAGAGCTAGGGAATCATTTCTATTACCTTCAAGGCATTGTGTGAAGTGTTTGATCTCTCTTTATTTGTTTTGTTGTTGATATTCACTATG
The DNA here is from genome assembly GCA_027943335.1 of Chamaecyparis obtusa. Lineage (NCBI taxonomy): Eukaryota > Viridiplantae > Streptophyta > Pinopsida > Cupressales > Cupressaceae > Chamaecyparis > Chamaecyparis obtusa. The sequence continues at coordinate 609,570 of BSBK01000919.1, forward strand.
TGGTACTCCCCGTTTATGATCATTTCATGAGGAAATATCTTGATGGCTCGCAGGCTGCAACCTAGGGCATCATACATTGTTCACGAGCTCACTATTTAATATTAACATTGTTCATGAACTCACTGTTTAATAGCTGGCATCATGAAAACATACATTAATACACTTACTATTTTGAATTTGTGCTCGGGCATCACACAATTTTATTGTTGTCATTACATTCTTGTTGTTGTTGTGCACCATATATTGTTTTATACACTGTTTATTTTATTGAGACCATGAGCTTGGCATTTGTAATGTATTTTTTGTTATTGGATCAATGCTACCATGTTGTTGAGTCTGTGTAATACTTGCAAGGTTTTACCCCAAAATTTATCAGTAATAAAATAGGGACATCACTAATAAAATAATACATTTACTATTTTGAATTTGAGCTTAGGCATCATGCAATGTTATTGTTGTCATTTCATGCTTGCTGTTCTTGTGCACCATAACTACAACAAGGATGCAATCTTATGAAATTTTGGGATTAACTTGGTGAGTTTGTATACTTTCTCTATTTTAAACTAACCTATGACTTCAAAGGAGGAATTATGAAATATAGTTGTAGGTGGTTATCTCTTCTATAATGATGGAGGAGTCAAAGGTAATGATCAATGAGGTTGTTGATATTAGATCATACATATATTAATACACTTACTGTTTTGAATTTGAGCTCGGGCATCATATATTGTTTTATACACTATTTATTTCATTGAGACCGTGAGCTTGGCATTTGTAATGTATTTCTTGTTATTGGATTAATATTTCCATGTTGTTGAGGTTGTAGATCTCCTTTTACTAATCTTGTATAAACAACATACACTAGTACATTTGACATCATTTTTCTATGAAAATTATCGACCATTAATGAAAATGGTTTAGGTTGGTCGGGGTATAGAAGGAATATTTTATTTTATTTTTAAACCATGCCCGTGTTGGTCAAAATTTCCACCAATACCATGTCGGTCGAAATTTTGACCAACACGGGCATATTACATAAAAAAACATTTCAATTCTCATTTTCATTTTTACGGTTGCAGCGCGCAAATTAGGATTTCAATTCTCATTTTCATTTTTACGATTGTAGTGCGTGAATTAGGATTTTCATTTCTAAGCTAAGGAGCATAACTTATTCCAAGTCATGAAGAGCCCTACACCCGAGGTTAATAGCACATTTCATCATTTATCTTCTGCGCATGGAGTTTGAGGTATCTTCCATGTTTGTTATATTTCATTACATACTGGATTGTCATTTTGTTGTCATCTTTGTTAGTAATATGCTAGTAGGTGATTGAATCAATGATTATTCTTAGTGGTGACTACGGTTTGACTAGGGTTTGTAAATGCTATGACCAAGAATTATGAAGGCTGCGACTAGGGTTTAGGATGCAACATGACATTGTACATCTGGTATAACCAATGCATTTGTAGATTTAAGGCATTTGCAGATTTAAGGGATGCATGTAAGAGAATTTTTGGCATGCTTAAACACAAACGCATATATCATTGTTTAGGATGCAACATGACATTGTACATCTGGTATAACCAATGCATTTGCATATTTAAGGCATTTGCAAATTTAAGGGATGCACGTAAGAGAATTTTTGGCATGCTTAAACACAAACACACATATCGTGTTTCACCTGTTAGGTCACAAGAGAATATACAAGATTCTTGATAAAATAGACAGCCAATGCATCCTATTGAAGGGAGAGAAAATAAAAAATAATAAAATAGAAATCAACAACAACACAGGAACCATAACAATGATCAAGTTCCATAAAACTGTTGCCAGTAGCAGTTCAGTACTCAGTAGTGAAATCAATGGTTTGGCAATGTGTCAAACCCTAGACATCAAGTTTGAATACGAGCTCAAAGGTTTGTTTCTTTCAAAGTTCAAACACCCTGTAGGAGCAGAAATATATAGACATGAATTGGATTTCTTTGGAATTTCTAATTATCCAAACACAATCCCCAGTGAAATAAAAGGAATGATTCATATGTTTCAAGGTAATAATGCAGTAATTGGGGAAGAACATCTAAGTTATTTCATCAATACTACACATGAATATGAGACAGACAATGAGGATGCCATGATAAAATTGTTTGTGAATTCCTTAAAAGAAAGTGCCAAAGATACAAAAATATCCTAGACAGTAGTACTATTTCTTCATATTCATATTTCTTCATATTTCTTCTAAATAGTGTGATGACTGTCCCAACTAGAGAATCACAACTTTATATTATAGGTTCTTCATGGCACCTTTCAACTTGTCCAATTATGGAAACTGGCTTGCCTGGGGCAGCTGTATCTAGTTGTGAGATTTTCATATCATATTTCTCTCAGTATGAATAGTTGTGGCATAGGATCCTTCAACTATTTATGGACCCTTGTGGACCAACATTAGCCAAGCATTCTCCAATATTAGACCAGCTCTTCTTTGTCCCCTTGATGGAAGTCGAGTCAATCTTCTTTGTCAAGAACGAGCATTGCTATAATACTAACATTCCTTTCACTTCTCACTTCTCCCAACTCTAAGTGAAATCTGAATGTTTTATTGGCAATATTAAAGTCAAATAATTTCCCATTCTTTTTTAATTTCTCAAGTTCCTATATAATATACTGACACCTTGTTTCCTGGAGTGGCCTTTTGGCTTTCTGTTATCTAGGATACCAAAGTTCTTGCAACCATATTTTAGGAACATCATTGAAGGTGCTCTTTCTTTTCCATTGTATTCTTTATTTAAAGTGCTCAATATGTTTGACTAAGTTCCATATGTCCTGTTACAGCTGTATTGGGATAGTCATCACTCTATTTTCCTAAGCACACTATGGCTTTGCCTTCTCATCCACAAGAAACTCTAACATCATTCTAAACTCTTCTAAACTCTGCCCATATCCATTCCAATCCATTGATCCAATCCATTCATACTTCTACACAAACAAATTAACTCACCAAAATGCTATCATTCTGGGACAGTCATACCATGTCCATAAAACTGTACCAATAGTTGAAATAAAAGGAATGATTCATATGTTTCAAGGTAATAATGTAGTAATTGGGGAAGAACATCTAAGTTATTTCATCAATACTACACATGAATATGAGACAGACAATGAGGATGCCATGATAAAATTGTTTGTGAATTCCTTAAAAGAAAGTGCCAAAGAATGGTACAAAAATATCCTAGACAGTAGTACTATTTCTTCATATTCATATTTCTTCATATTTCTTCTAAATAGTGTGATGACTGTCCCAACTAGAGAATCACAACTTTATATTATAGGTTCTTCATGGCACCTTTCAACTTGTCCAATTATGCAAACTAGCTTGCCTGGGGCAGCTGTATCTAGTTGTGAGATTTTCATATCTGATCTCTTAACATATTTACTAGAAGCCCTCATATTTCTCTTAGTAATAATAGTTGTGGCATAGGATACTTCAACTATTTGTGGACCCTTTGTCTATCTAGGAGATTTTTGTACCTTGAAACATATGAATCATTCTTGTTTGTGCATCCTCATTGTCTGTCTCATATTCATGTGTAGTTGATTTAAATAATAGATTCATCACTACAATGAGAAAGTTACCACCACACGTCAAAAATAAGGTGCATTTGATTGAAAGATTGGTCATTGTTTACAAGACAAAGGGTCCACAAATAGTTGAAGGATCCTATGCCACAATTATTCAGCTTACTAAGAGAAATATGAGGGATTCTCTAGTTGGGATAGTCATCACACTATTCCCCTAAGCACACTATGGATTTGCCTTCTCATCCACAAGAAACTCTAACATCATTCTAAACTCTTCTATACTCTACCCATATCCATTCCAATCCATTCATACTTCTACACAAACAAATTAACTCACCAAAATGTTGTCATTCTGGGACAGTCATACCATGTCCATAAAATTGTACCAATAGTTGAAATAAAAGGAATGATTCATATGTTTCAAGGTAATAATGCAATAATTATGGAAGAACATCTAATTTATTTCATTAATACTACACATGAATATGAGACAGACAATGAGGATGCCATGATAAAATTGTTTGTGAATTCCTTAAAAGAAAGTGCCAAAGAATGGTACAAAAATATCCTAGACAGTAGTACTATTTCTTCATATTCATATTTCTTCATATTTCTTCTAAATAGTGTGATGACTGTCCCAACTAGAGAATCACAACTTTATATTATAGGTTCTTCATGGCACCTTTCAACTTGTCCAATTATGCAAACTGGCTTGCCTGGGGCAGCTGTATCTAGTTGTGAGATTTTCATATCTGATCTCTTAACATATTTACTAGAAGCCCTCATATTTCTCTCAATAAGAATAGTTGTGGCATAGGATACTTCAACTGTTTGTGGACCCTTTGTCTATCTAGGAGATTTTTGTACCTTGAAACATATGAATCATTCTTGTTTGCGCATCCTCATTGTCTATCTCATATTCATGTGTAGTTGATTTAAACAATAGATTCGTCACTACAATGAGAAAGTTACCACCACACGTCAAAAATAAGGTGCATTTGATTGAAAGATTGGTCATTTTTTACAAGACAAAGGGTCCACAAACAGTTGAAGGATCCTATGCCACAACTATTTAGCTTACTGAGAGAAATATGAGGGATTCTCTAGTTGGGACAGTCATCACACTATTCCCCTAAGCACACTATGGCTTTGCCTTCTCATACAAGAGAAACTCTAACATCATTCTAAACTCTTCTATACTGTGCCCATATCCATTCCAATCCATTGATCCAATCCATTCATACTTCTATACAAACAAATTAACTCACCAAAATGTTGTCATTCTGGGACAATCATACCATGTCCATAAAATTGTACCAATAGTTGAAATAAAAGGAATGATTCATATATTTCAAGGTAATAATGGATTAATTGGGGAAGAACATCTAAGTTATTTCATCAATACTACACATGAATATGAGATAGACAATGAGGATGCCATGATAAAATTGTTTGTGAATTCCTTAAAAGAAAGTGCCAAAGAATGGTACAAAAATATCCTAGATAGTAGTACTATTTCTTGGGAGGAGTTTATGAGTGTTTTTAGATTACAATATGGGGATCTGATCGATATCAAGTTTTCTATACATGAACTTACCACTATCAAAAAGGGCATCTATGAGACAATAGTTGATTTAAACAATAGATTCGTCACTACAATGAGAAAGTTACCACAACACGTCAAACATAAGGTGCATTTGATTGAAAGATTGGTCATTGTTTACAAGACAAAGGGTCCACAAACAGTTGAAGGATCCTATGCCACAACTATTCTTACTGAGAGAAATATGAGGGCTTCTAGCAAATATGTTAAGAGATCAGATATGAAAATCTCACAACTAGATAGATTACTAATATTGGAAGTACTATTGACTTGTAGAGGCAATTTAACAGTTTAGGAAACTAAGAAATGAGTTGTCATTATGGTATGATAAATGTCCCTTTGCGTTGAGAAAATTATAGTATGATAAATGTCCCTTTATAAACTTTGATTTGGTATGATAAATGATAAATGTTGAGATAACCGTCCATTTCTAAACTTTGATTTGGTATGATAAATGTCCCTTTGCGTTGAGAAAATTATAGTTGAGAAAATGGTTGTTCAGTAACGATTTGTATCTGCAGGTTGCAAACAAATAATCCTTCTTCCACCAATGAGTCATTCCATTCAAGAAAGACCATGTCTAACGATATCCACGCACAAAAAAATAGGGAGACAATTGCTAGATTGTGGTCTAACTTAAAAAGAAAAGGTGATGGAAAATGTTATTGTCCTTGCAAAATTTGTAAGGGCTTAAAGACTTGAAGATATCTAATCAAAACAGCTGAGGAACATTGTAGGCAACATGGTCACATTGAAGGGGGAAATGAATTTCGTCCATTGCTATGTATTTTAATAATTTATAAAATACATAAGACATGATTTGATGATGACATCATGGTCATGGTTAATATAAGGTCATCATTTTCATATAGGTCAACGTCCTTGAGTTTCATGTTATATTAGAAGTGAAATGTTGATGCTAAGACAATTACTTTGTGACCATAATAATCCTACATATGTTTTTTTGCACAATAGATAAAGTATGCTATTCAATTCCAAGAGAAACTCACAATTTCAATTGTGACCACACTAGCCTGATCGCAACAAACTTGTTAGAAACATGAAAAGAAAACATGTTAGCAATTCCATCATTTGTCTGTTGTTTGGGACAGTCACCATAGAATTATTTGGACTGTCTCTCCTCTTGCCTTCCAAGGTTAAAATGACCTTTTTTTCATCCCTCCTTGAATAGACCCTTACCATCTTGCACTTGTGCAATGATAGGACACCAATGTTGCTAATTAAGGTTGGCAGGATGATTACGCCTATCCTGAAAAAAGACTATCAAATCATTATGTTTCAAATCAATTACCTATCGACGTATCCCTTGCGAGGGAGAGAAGCCAAACACATAAAGAACATGCACATAAACACGGCAACTGAAAAACTTAAATGGAATACACCAAGAAGTACCAAATGATGAATGCTCAATTATTGTAATGGAAAAGCAATATCAGAACCATCCATTTATAGTCCTAATGATTTTGGAAATTGTTGACAAAGAGTGTTACTTTTTTTTATTATAGTATAAATGATTTTTCTATAGTCGTAATGATTTTTCTTATTTCTTGTCTTTTGTCCCTTTTTAATTTCCTATGTCTATGCTTCGTGACAAGATTTTTTCACCTTCTTTTGATGGTATATTTCATTCACTCTATGTGGAATACTATTTTGTTCACTATTTTATTTCAGCTTCATATTTCTTTCATTTTTCATATACACACAAACTACACATGCTAATAAAAAAATGAGCTATTTGATTTAGGTTTACTTTTCATTATTGTAAATGGTTAATATTTCTGATGGTACTCCTTGGTGTATTTGGACTGTAAAAATAATCATATAAAAATAATAAATGTAGTAACGATGGTGCAGTGCATTATTGATATAGGTTCGATGACTCTCGTCAATGTGCCAAACTATCAATGTGGTGGTGGGAAGTGTGTGTTGAAGACTTCACGGATATTGAACAACCCTAGATGACAATTTTGGTGCTGCCCTAATCGAAAAAAGGTTGCTAATGTGTATATATTTAAAGTTTTTAATGTAAATACTATTCATTATAATATAAGAACTAATGTAGACTGGGTATCATAGGGAAATAATGGCTGCAGATACTTTAGTTGGGTCGATGACAACTCATCTGCATCTATCCGCCCATCTCCACTTATTGACGATGAAGGATTTGAGTGCAAAATGTGTCAGGCTAGGGCAAATTCTAAAATTATATTTTTACGATGCCTTCTCTATATTGTAATCACATATCTAATTTGTTGCGACCATATGCAGAGATGAACTCAGGAATTAGTTAGTTTAGTATTTTCATATTGTAACTAATATTTTAATATTGATATGACATAACTTCTCTTTTCCTCAAGCGTGCAAATATATGGTTTACATCTTTTTTTAGAATAATTCTTCATGTTTATGGCTCAGGTGAGCCCCAATCTTCTATCAATCACATGATTTAATGCTGATTTAGGCTGGAGGTAAACTACATGTGTCATGTAAATAGCATGGTTGAATGCAATCTCTTTTGCATGTTTTCAAGGGTTTTCCCACCAATACAAGCATAAAATATGCATTGAACGTAATCTACGGACGCTGCGTGGTATGAAGTCTCGCTGAAGTTTGAGCGCAGCATGGTATGAAGTCTCACTGAAGAAGAGTACTGCAGAGAGCAGGCCTACTGTACCAAGGAAGTTTGACAAGAACAAGGAATATGGCTTAAACAGAATGGGAAGATGTCTTTCTAGCCTGGGCTTGGATCCTTCGACAATTAGCTTGATAATAAATGAAGCAAATGAGAGTTGAGCAATTAGCTTCCCAAGAAAAATCTTGTAAATGAACTTTGTGTACCCCAATTCCTGTGCCTTCTGCGCATACCTAAATGATATATTTGAAACAACAAGGATAAATTTAGCCTTACCCTTGTTGTTTCAAATATATCATTTGGGTACACACAGAGGGCACATTAATTGGGGTACATATAGTTCATTTATGGGCTTTTTCTTGGATAGCTAATTGCTCATCTATCATCTACATTATTTATAAGCTAATTGCCGAAGGATCTAGGCTCAGGCTAGAAAGATGTCTTCCCAAACACATAAAAAACATACACATAAACATGACAACTGAGAAACATAAATGTAGATTTCACAATAGCTGAGAAACATAATTGTAGGCATCATGGTCACAATTTTTTGGAGACAACATAATTGAGTTGTATACCCAGACGATGGAGAGCAACTTCTGCTCCTCCGATTCCAAGTTGACACTGCGAGATCCAAAGACCATAGATAAGGAATAAATTGAGAGAGTGGAGGAGGGCCATAATGACCAAAATAATACAGGACAAACCTCAAGTTAAATGAGGCAATTGCAAACATTTTAATAGAATCAGGACAAACCTCAAGTTAAATAAGGCAACTGCAAACATTTTAATAGAATTCTATTAAAATGTTTGCAGTTGCCTCATTTAACTTGAGGTTTGTCCTATATTATTTTGGTCATTATGGCCCTCCTCTGCTCTCTCAATTTATTCCTTATCTATGGTCTTGGGATCCCGCATTGTCAACTTGGAATCAGAGGAGCAGAAGTTGATCTTCATCATCTGGGTATACCACTCAATTACGTTGTCTCCAAAAAAAATGTGATCATGATGCCTACAATTATGTTTCTTACTTGTTGTGTCCCGGGACCCCTTATGACCCTTTACGACCATTTACAACCTCTAAGAATAGATCTTAGAGGTTTTAAAATGTCGTAAAAGGTCATAAGAGGCTCCTAGGAGGGGCCAGATGAGCTTCCACCTTCATGTGGTTGGCCCTGTTAAGTAGAGAATGTTAATTAAAATATTCTTGAAACATAATTGTAGGCATCATGGTCACATCGGGGATGAAACTATTCCAAGTTGACATTGTGGGATGGAGAACAACTTGGAACCGGAGGTGCAAAAGTTTCTCTCTATCATCTGGGTATACCACTCAATTACATTGTCTCCAAAAAAATGTGACCATGATGCCTATAATTATGTTTCTCAGATAATGTTAAACTATTCTCAAAACAAAGAGAAGCTCAAAGAGAAGCTAGCAACAACCAACAAAATGAGTGTGGACACCTGAAGATAAATATCAAATAGGGGAATTCTATTAAAATGTTTGCAGTTGCCTCATTTAACTTGAGGTTTGTTCTGTATTGTTTTTGTCATTATGGCCCTCCTCCACTCTCTCAATTTATTCCTTATCTATGGTCTTGGGATCTCGCATTGTCAACTTGGAACCGGAGGAGCAGAAGTTGATCTTCATCATCTGGGTATACCACTCAATTACGTTGTCTCCAAAAAAATGTGATCATGATGCCTACAATTATGTTTCTTAGTTGTTGTGTCCCAGGACCTCTTATGACCCTTTGCGACCATTTATGATCTCTAAGAATAGATCTTAGAGGTTTTAAAATGTCGTAAAGGGTCATAAGAGGCTCCTAGGAGGGGCCAGATGAGCTTCCACCTTCACGTGGTTGGCCTTGTTAAGTAGAGAATGTTAATTAAACTATTCTTGAAACATAATTTTAGGCATCATGGTCACATCGGGGATGAAACTATTCCAAGTTGACATTGTGGGATGTAGAACAACTTGGAACTGAAGGTGAAGAAGTTTCTCTCCATCGTCTGGGTATACCACTCAATTACATTGTCTCCAAAAAAAATGTGACCATGATGCCTACAATTATGTTTCTCAGATAATGTTAAACTATTCTCAAAACAAAGAGAAGCTCAAAGAGAAGCTGGCAACAACCAACAAAACGAGTGTGGACACCTGAAGATAAATATCAAATAGGGGAAAAGCACCTACAACAACAGAGGCAATAGCTGTAGATATAGATGAGGATATCGTAGAAATCCCTAATTTAGTGTTTCAGAGAACAAACGATGGACTGTGAATTAGGCATTTCTGCAATATCATCATCTAAATCTATTATTTACATTGGAATGCAGCCTGCAGATATTGATACCGCACCGGCCGAGCACGATGGAGGCATCGATTCTAATGTGAATTGTAGTACTCAAGGTATACATTTTCTATTCAAATTTTGATTAATGAATATTTAATACAAGAAAACATATTCAATTGTTTAAGGTGGATTAGTTGTGATGATGAGATGCACCATTTAGATGTTAACTATAACAGTCTCTTGGTTTCAGGCAATGCAGAAGGAGAAGCCTAGTTCAATATGCAATCTCGCAGAATATGCACAGATATCAGGTGGAGTTGAAAACCACAACAGGGTTGCATTTTTGATAGAGGTCTTTAATTCTATATTTTAAGTTATAGACCATCATGAAAATGTAAACGTGTTGTGTTTTTTCAACTCCACCTGTTGTCCATGCATATTCTTCTTGTGTTGCACGCACATTCTTGATTCAGAGTGGGAAAAATCTTATTTTCGATGCAAGGGAGAGAAGCCAAACACAAAGAACATGCAAATAAACATGACAACTACAAAACATAAATATAGGTATCACAACAGCTGAGAAACATAAATGTAGGCATCATGGTCCCAATTGTTTGGAGACACAACATAATTGAATGCTATACCCAAAAAATGCAACACAACCACTACTCCTGTAGTTCTAAGTTGACACTGTGGATCCAAAAACCATATATAGATTCCTTATCTTTGGTTTTTGGATCCTGCAGTGTCAACTTAGAACTACAGGAGTAGTGGTTGTGTTGCATCGTCTAGGTATACCACTCAATTATGTTGTGTTTCCAAAACATTGTGACCATGATGGCTACATTTATGTTTCTCAGCTGTTGTGTCCTAGGACCCCTTATGAGCCTTTACGACCATTTACGACCTCTAAGAATACATCTTAGAGGTCTTAAAATGTCGTAAAGGGTCATAAGAGGCTCCTAGGAGGGGCCAGATGAGCTTCCACCTTCATGTGGTTGGCCCTGTTAAGTAGAGAATGTTAATTAAACTATTCTCAAAACATAATTGTAGGCATCATGGTCAAATTTTTTTGGAGACAACATAATTGAGTTGTATACCTACACGGAGAGCAATTTATGCACCTTCGATTCCAAGTTGACACTGTGGGATGGATAACAACTTGGATCTGGAGGTGCAGAAGTTGCTCTCCATCATCTGGGTATACCACTCAATTACATTGTCTCCAAAAAAATGTGATCATGATGCCTACAATTATGTTTCTCAGATAATTTTAAACTATTCTCAAAACAAAGAGAAGCTGGCAACAACCAACAGAATGAGTGTGGACACCTGAAGATAAATATCAAATAGGGGAAAAGCACTTGCAACAATAGAGGCAATAGTTGTAGATACAGATGAGGATATCACAGAAATCCCTAATTTAGTGTTTCAGAGAACAAATGATGGACTGTGAATTAGGCATTTCTATGATATCATCATCTAAATCTATTATTTACATTGGAATGCAGCCTGTAGATATTGATACTGCACTGGCCAAGCACAATGGAGGCATCAATTCTAATGTGAATTGTAGTACTCAAGGTATACATTTTCTATTCAAATTTTGATTAATGAATATTTAACACAACAAAACATATTCAATTGTTTAAGGTGGATTAGTTGTGATGATGAGACGTTCCATTTAGATGTTAACTGTGATAGTCTCTTGGTTTCAGGCAATGCAGAAAGAGGAGCCTAGTTCAATATGCAATCTCAATTCATATACATAGGATATCAGGTGGAGTTGAAAAACACAACAGGGTTGCATTTTTTATAGAGGTCTTTAATTGCATATTTTAAGTTATAGACCATTGCGAAAATGTAAATGTGTTGTGTTTTTTCAACTCCACTTTCTATCCGTGCATATTTTGCTTGTGTTGCACGCGCATTCTCGATTTAGAGTGGGAAAAATCTTATTTTCGATGCAAGGGAGAGAAGCCAAACACAAAGAACATGCAAATAAACATGACAACTACAAAACATAAATATAGGTATCACAACAGCTGAGAAACATAAATGTAGGCATCATGGTCCCAATTGTTTGGAGACACAACATAATTGAATGCTATACCCTGAAAATGCAACACAACCACTACTCCTGTAGTTCTAAGTTGACACTGTGGATCCAAAAACCATATATAGATTCCTTATCTTTGGTTTTTGGATCCTGCAGTGTCAACTTAGAACTACAGGAGTAGTGGTTGCGTTGCATCAACTAGGTATACCACTCAATTATGTTGTGTTTCCAAAACATTGTGACCATGATGGCTACATTTATGTTTCTCAGCTGTTGTGTCCTAGGACCCCTTATGACCCTTTACGACTGTTTACAACCTCTAAGAATACATCTTAGAGGTCTTAAAATGTCGTAAAGGGTCATAAGAGGCTCCTAGGAGGGGCCAAATGAGCTTCCACCTTCACGTGGTTGGCCCTGTTAAGTAGAGAATGTTAAACTATTATCGAAACAAAGAGAAGCTCAATAATTTATATCTGAATACCAATTTTGTTCTTATCAAACTGTCAACACATTTAAATAGTCTTTTAAACTACTATTAAAAATAAAATATTTAATCAACATTTACTTACAAATTTGTGTGCTTGTCTGAGTTTGATACGCAGATCTGCATATCAAACTCAAACAAGCACACAAATCTATAGGTAAACAAAGCTTTCTTAGTCAGTTTGATTTTTCTTGAGGCTGTGAATATACAGTACAATGAAAATGCTTTGTTCAATCTAATTGTGCTAAATAGAAGAAAATAGCTAAATCAAAGCTTCATAGATTCATATATACATACTAATTATAGACAAGCAATATATTCAACTAAAAGTAGGAATATATTGAAAATGGTGTCACATTTTTTTTTTAAACAAAAGTTAGTATTGGTCAAAATTTTGACCTTTACATAGTACTAAATTCCACCAGGATGCTATACGTTCGACGGTCCATTCGATGAATTTGCGTGGATAATTCGACGACCGAATGGACTAATTTCAACCAGGATGCTATACATTCGATGAATTGCGGTGGATAATTCAATGAAAACATCATCTCAATTTCGACCGTCACACCAATTGATCAATGTCTTATTCTTCGAGTTCCAATGGACTGATGCAGTCGATAATTCAACCAGTTGTGGGGTCAAAATTTTGACTATTATTTACCATTTAGAAAATTCGACGAAAAAAAATCAACAACAGTTTTAGTCGCCTATTCGACCAATTGTTGTAGAAAATTTGACTAATTCTCGTCAAAATTTAAGGTAAAATTTACTAGTGATATATACCATGTTGACTCACAACCCATGAGGTGTTGCTTGATAACACATTTGACATCATACTTTTTGCTCCATTTTGGTCTTGATTTACTCACTACATGCATATGTTTCCTAAGTGCACATGTTCTATAGCATAGTTTGTTTTAGAAGTGTATGGCTTGACTATGCACATGCATAATTGTAGATGAGGATCAGTAATAGGGTGCTAGACATTGCTTAGATCCTTTGGATCTAACCCCATCTTTTCATTCCTTGCAAGTTTTGGATCATACAAGAGCATATTGGATTGAACCCTAAGTCAACACTTCATTACCTCGAGCAATGTTTGGTACCTTCATTATTTATGTTCAACCACTTATGTATGTTTTCATTCATTCATATTCTTCTGAAAGTTGGCTATTAGTGACCATATAGGACCATTATTGATGTTTTTGGGTCATTTGATGAAAAGATGTAAATAGGGGCATCGGTAATAAAATAGGGATATCTTAATCTTTATGAGCTCAAATTCAAAATAGTAAGTGTATTATTTTATTACTGATGTCCCTATTTTGAAGTGTTTGATCATTTCTATTACCTTCAAGGCATTGTGTGAAGTGTTTGATCTCTCTTTATTTGTTTTATTGTGCATATACCTTCTCTGATCAACTCTAGTATGCACAGGTGATGAACATTCATATTTTCCTAAGCAGTACTTTAAGCTTTCCTGCCAACACATGTACTATTGTGAAAATCATCACAAGTCCATTTGTTGCGGGAAAGCTCACAGTACACATGTCTGGATGTCTGCATGTTTTTCACCTGTTCATATACCAAATGATGAATGCTCAATTGTTGTAATGGAAAAGCATTAGAACCATCCATATATGACCTTCATTATTTATGTTCATCCACTTATGTATGTTTGCATTCATTTATATTTTTCTGAAAGTTGGCTATTAGCGACCATATATGACCATTCTTGATGTTTTTAGGTCATTTGATGAAAAGATATAAATAGGGACATCAATAATAAAATAGGGATTGTTGTCATTGCATGCTTGCTGCTGTTGTGCACCATATATTGTTTTATACACTGTTTATTTCATTGAGACTGTGAGCTTGGTTTTTCTTTCAGAAGTGTATGGCTTAACTATGCACATGCATAATTGTAGATGAGGATCAATAATAGGATGCCATTCATTTCTTAGATATTTTTTATCTAACCCCCATCTCTCTTTTCTTTGCAGGTTCTGGATCACACAAGGGTACACTAGATTCATACCCGAGTCAAAAATTCATCACTTTAGGCAATTTCTGGCACCCTTATTATTTATGTTCATCTTTTTATGTATGCCTGTACTCTTGCATTTTCTTCTGAAAGTTATTTTCCTTGTATAGTATATCCAAGTTATTTTTCATATATATACATGTAATCTTTAGATGCAAAAATTTATTTTCCTTTACATGTATCTTTGCATGAAATGAACACAAATTAAACAAGATCATTTAATAATGAAAACTAGGTACTGTAGTCACTCATCTAGTAATTAGTTCCCCAAACCATTACTAAGGGTTGAACATAAGTCTAAGTCCCCAAACCTATTGTTGTATGTGTATAAAAAAATATATGGTGCACAACAACAACAAGCATGCAATGAAAACAATAACATTGCATGATGCCCAAGCTCAAATTCAAAACAGTAAGTGTATTAATGTATGATCTAATAGCAGCAACCTCATTGATCATTACCTTTCACTCCTCCACCATTATAGAAGAGATAACTACCTACAACTAGGGCATTATGCATTGTTTATGAGCTCACTTTTTGAGCACCTCATGTCCCTATTTGATTGTTCAGTGCTCAAATAGTGAGCTCATAAATAATGCATGATGCCCTAGCTTGCAGACCGCAAGCCATCAAGACATTTGAGGTAGGCATTCGAGCTTTGTCTTCTCATTAAATCAATTTCATTTTGATGGCATTTTTTGATTTAATGGCACAATATGAATGTTAATAGTGTGGATTGTTTACATCTTAGCATTTTGAATGCTCGATGACCTGCGAGCTTTGAGAGCTAGGGCATCATTGCTATTACCTTCAAGGAATTGTGTGAAGTGTTTGATCTCTCTTTATTTGTTTTTTTATTGATATTCACTATGTGGTACTCCCCATTTATGATCATTTCATGAGGAAATGTCTTGATGGCTTGCAGGCTGCAAGCTAGGGCATCATACATTATTCATGAGCTCACTATTTAAGACTAACATTGTTCATGAGCCTACTGTTTAATACTGGCATTGTTCATGAGCTCACTATTTAATATATGGCATCATGAAAACATACATTAATACACTTACTATTTTGAATTTGAGCTTGGGCATCATGCAATGTTATTGTTATCATTGCATGCTTGCTGTTGTTGTGCACCATATATTGTTTTATACACTGTTTATTTCATTAAGACCGTGAGCTTAGCATTTGTAATGTATTTTTTTGTTATTGGATTAATGCTATCATGTTGTTGAGTCTACATATGGCTTGACTATGCACATGCTTGTAATGTATAGATGATGATCAGTAATATGGTGCTAGGCATTGCTTAAATCCTTTGGATCTAACCCCATCTTTTCCTTCCTTGTAGGTTTTGGATCATACAAGAGCATACTGGATTGAACCCTGAGTCAACACTTCATTACTTTAGGCAATGTCTGGTACCTTCATTATTTATATTCATCCACTTATGTATGTTTGCATTCATTCATATTCTTCTAAAAGTTGGCTATTAGTGACCATATAGGACCATCCTTGATGTTTTTGGGTCATTTGATGAAAAGATGTAAATAGGGACATCAGTAATAAAATAGGCCATGTAAATGGTACTAGGCCAACCCAATCAGCCCAACAAAATGTGTCATGTTTATCTCTGTCAAATACACTCATTCACCATTTTGTTCTTCTGGTGCTCCTAATGAGCATAGAGAGAGGCCAGAGAATCTTACAAGCCTAAAATGTTGGTATATCACTATATGGCCTCATAATTACTAAGCCAAAGGGGTTTTCTGATTTGAAAGACTTAGCAGCGTCCAGGGTCATTTTATTTTCTGTTGCATTAACAGGAAGTCTACTAGAAACATTATGACTGTGCATCCCTCTTCTCATCTCTTCAATTTTTGTTTTCATAGATTTCACCATTTGATGTTCCTTTTTGGTAAGAGATGGTTGTGAGAAAAGATATTTCTATTTTTCATTCTGAGAAGATCTAGAGTGATTTTGAGTCATAGAGAAAATGCCCCGATCCTTCCACAAGTGCTATTCTGACGAGTTCTGATCACTTGACAAACATAAAATTATCTATTGAGTTGAAAATAAAATCAACAGAAGACGTTGAAAATGAAGTGAAAAAATTGAAGGTTTCTTCTCAACGTAAGTAAAATCCTTTCCATCAATGAAAGATTGATGTCTTTCCAAACTCATTTCTCCCAAATTATGGGAAACTCTAAACTTACCATTTGAATAACCACAAGTTTTTATTTGTATGCAGGCCATTCTTCTGAGAGTCAAGAACATTTCCATCCATCTCTTACTGAAAAGGAATGTCAGATGGTGGAATCTACGAAAACAAAAATTGAAGAGATGAGCAGAGGGATGCACAGTCATAATTTTTCTTTATTTGTGTCTCCCAATCCTCAAACAACCACAACCTAGGGTTCTTCATAGCATATTGTCTAAGCCATGTACCAGTTACAACCACTGCTCCTATAGGGTATTCTAATTCTTCACCATCGATAACTGAGTGATCCAATTTATTTTTTGCCTCAACACAATGACACACATAAAGAACATGCACATAAACACAAAAAATGAGAAACATAAATGTAGATATCACAACAGCTGAGAAACGTAAATGTAGATATCCAAAAAATTGTGACCATGATACCTACATTTATGTTTCTTAGCTGTTGTATCCCAGGACCCCTTATGACCCTTTACGACCCTTTACGATCCCTAAGAATATATCTTAGAGGTCTTAAAATGTCATAAAGGGTCATAAGAGGCTCCTAGGAGGAGTCGGATGAGCTTCCACCTTTACATGGTTGGCCATGTTAAGTAGAGAATGTTAAACTATTCCCAAAACAAAGAGAAGCTCAATAATTTAAGATCTCAATCCACGTACGACAAATATATCGATCTATCTCAATGGCTACCAAATCAACAAATCTCTACCAAGAACCCAGTCACAAAGAAACACCGCAAACCACACCGTGAACCCGCTGTGAAGAGACATCCAATTTCTCATAAGTCACATCAAATGACCCACTTTCTGTAATCTAAGTCTCTCATCTTGGTTCACCAAGAAGAAGACTTATCCCAAGTCATCATGGACACCATAGTGATCTATGAATCTCCAATGTGCAAGTTATGCATGTCGCTCTCTCAACATCACATCTAACTCAATAATCCATGAGCTACTACCGAATCTACTACAAAGTCATCTCTAAATGATCCATAACCAAATCATGAGCAGGAACCAAATCTACAAGAACAACCTTCTGAATCGATACCAACTCGATCAACAAGTGTGTATATATATATATATATATATATATATATATATATATATATATATATATATATATATATATATATATATATATATATATATATATATATATATATATATATATATATATATATATATATATATATATATATATATATATATATATATATATATATAAACTAATTAACTCATCGTTATCATTGAAAAACTATAAACGACAGATAGTCATCGTAAAATTCCAACGAGTCTCCATTGGATGCACAACATCGATGTCATTAAAAATATAAATGATGTATATCCATTACACACTTCTAACGGGTATCCGTTGCATTAACAGCATCTCCGTCGGCACACAAATTACAAACAACGGTAACCCATTGGATGATTCGGACGAGTCACCGTTGTTTTGTTTTTTTTGTGATGGATAGGCATCACAATTGGGACGGCCACAAATAGGTCCGATGCCAAGTTCACCTTGTTGGCACCCCCTTCTTGTGACATCCAGTATCATCATAATTACGACGCCAATCAAAATCATCAATTTTTCCAACTACAAAACTGCGATGTTGGGTGGTGTCATTATATTGACAGTTAACCATCCCAATTCAGACGACCTGACGTTGGAAAAAGGTCTCAAATGTACTAGTGGTGAGTCCTAAAATTTCCTATCACCATAGTTGTTTCTTTATTACATAAGGAATTTAGTTGAATTTCCTACATTACTTGTTGGGTGTATTGTTTTGTTTTGTTGTGTTTCTGTTAAAGCTTCCATCATGAGACTTGTGTGTCTGAGCTCTAGACCGAGGTCCAGTTTGGTATGTTCTTTACCAAAATTAAGAGATACTTCCATGGCTCAGGTCAATTTAGAGGATTTCATAAAAAGATCCAAAAACCCTAAAGAATCCTCTATGATGGAGAAAATTTTCAATAGTGGCCTCATAGAAGTTGTCGCTTTTCCCACAGTCCTCCAATTCTTAGAATTGGTTTTGGAGTATATGAATAGATACAACCATGTGCATATATGTATTAGGTCTTGAGGTGGTAAAGTATTATTGAATTTTAACAAGTAGACAGTTATGGCCATAATGAAAATTCCTCCAAAGGAACCATACTTTGAATGGACTATTGCCATGTAGCCTATTATTTCATTTCCTAGAAGAAATCCAAATATAGAAGTGTAATAGCTATAAATTATCTTTTAAAGTTCCAAAAAGGTGGCTCAAGGCTACCCAAGACATTAACAAGAGAACACCTTATAAAAGAGGTTAAATATATTATCATTCCACTGAACAGAGTTAAGGGTAACCAACATGCCTTTTATTGGGAGGATTGGATGTGCTTTTTCATCTAGGTACTATTAGGAGGAAAAAAATACCTATATTGAGCTAAAATTATAGTTGAGAGGTTACACGAAGGTTTGAGTAGGGGTGCTAGATATAAGAATTTCTATATGTCTTCTTACCAGTTTTATACTTAGCATGCATAAGGCCATGGTAGGGATATATCATGCATTGTTGGTTTGGGGAATGAAAATCTATGAATACCACTCTCACTTGCAGAAGCAGAGAAGTCATGAAAATTTTAGGAGGGTTAATGATGTCTTCATTGGAAGATTAATCCATGAATTACAAGTGAATATTAATAGGAGGATGTCATATGAAGCCATGTAGCTAGTTAGTGCATACGATAGATATTTTATTCCATTCACTAAGTTTACATATATCAAAGTAGGAAGTTATTAGGGTGAAACATTCAATTTACCTAGGTATGCCCTTGACCAATTTATACTCTTTGAACTCTGTAGAAAACTGGTCCACATTGATAAGAAATTGGTAACAAAGAAAGGTTCAGGTGTTAGCTTCCCAATTGAACTAGAAGTCATTATATCTATAAAAATATCTCAGATGCCTTGAATTTGTAAATAGAATTTAAAAAGCTTAATCTCCAGTATTATGTGGCTCGGCCTAGAATTAATAGTAAGGGCTATGCACAAGATCATTTGAACCTGGGAGAAAATTTCTCTCATATCTCTAAATTGGAGTACTTTTGGGAAGATTTTTATGATGAGTTTGAAGTAAGGAAGAGAATGTGGTCTAGGTTCACCTGGAACCAAATTATTACTCTTGATTTGAAAATAAACATTTTTGGGGTTGTAAATGAAGGAAAATATGTGATAGACTCGCAATAAAATGAAAAAGTACAAGGACTCCCTATTCTTGAAGTTGACTAGAATAAGAATGAGGAAGATTAGATTTGGGTCAGAACTTTCCCAATAATAAGAAGAATAGAGAAGTGGTTAGTATAATAGAGGTTCAGTAAAGTAATGATAGGTGGCTCATAAACATCCAAGAGTGCAAGCACTGATTCCCCCTCATAGGCCCTTACTATTTCTTCTAATGAATTTATTCAAACTTGTGTTGCAGGTACTGCTAAAGTCAAAATTGATGGTCCAATTGCCAAGACATCAAAGAAATTTGTTGTGAACCAATCCATTCTCTGCATTACTCACTCTAGGAGTAAGAGTAGAACCAAGAAGAATCCTAACAAGAAGATAATTGTAGATTTGGATACCATTTAAGAAGTTAAAAATATAATGGATGATCCGAGTTAGGGAGTACCCATAATGGAAAATACTAATGTGAAAAAACAACCTAAAGATGGAACAAACCCCATGAGTTCCATGGTGGTACTAAACACAACACCAACCTGGACACCTCCAGAGAAAAGTGAAGCAATTGATACTCCTAAATGGTTAGAAGTGTCTATCATAAAAAAGAGGAATGTGGTGTCGATATCTCTACCTGTGGAGGATATGGTAAGAAAATGTTTCAGAAAAACACCCAAAACTAAGAAGTTGAAAAACTATTTCAAGAATCAATTATGAACTTGATACATGAAATTGGGTTACAGAGGTAGCCCATCCTCTAGAAGACAAAGAAGCAAAATATTCTATAATTAAAGACTTTTCTGTAGAGAAAGTGGACCTCAAAATTGCCTCAAGAGTTGCAAATGCACTCCTCTTGCAAGCATCCACCAAAAGGATGGTTGATAGGTCATGGAAAGATGAAAAGGAAAAGAAGGAATTGAAATAGGATTTGTGTTAAATGGTTGAATATATTGAAGAAATCCATCACCCCAGTCCACAACCATTTTCCTAATTGTCTACCTCATTTGATCCTATGTCCCCTATCAACCAGAAGATGTTGGATCAAATCTAGAGAAGTAAGATAATTATTGAGGTATTTCATGAATGGTTAAAAGGAGTGATTGAGGAGTGCATAAGGTATATAAATGATATGAGAAAGATCTACAATGATGCTATGGTAGTAATCAAAGAACTGGAAATAGAGATAGCTCCTTGGAGGAAGGAAGAAAGTAAGTGAATGGCAGTGGTCACTAAGATGAGTGAGATGCAAAAATAGTGTGTAGAAATTTTTGGAAGAGAAATTTGTACCTAGCTTGGATGACAACATACTATATGTATGTAAGAAGAGCGTAGATTGAAGAAATTCTATTGTGAAGCAGAGTTATGAGGAATTAGTTAAGCTTTTAAAAGAACTGATAGAGCTGACTCAGTCGATGTACCATGATTTGAAATGCATCAATCTCAAATTCCTAAAAGAAGATGATAGAATTATGGAGGACATCGATACCATAATCTATTCTTTCAAAGAGAAAATCAATTGTGTAAAACAAGAAAAAGTTTAAATGACAGAATATTTCTCCAGAGTAACTAACCCTTGTTGAACCTTTGCATCGATCAACTCAAAAATCATGCGGAGAAAGTGGCACAGGTAAGGAAGGATAAAGAAGTGTGGAAGCAAAAAATTACCTATATTGGGCTCCCAATTTTCCCTTGATTTATAATTTCTCTACATCTCATCTGGATTGGAAGCAACAATGGGTCACTTTTGTAGGGCAAGGCCAACCAGGTAGTTCCATGGCATCACTACAATCTTGATCGTACTATCATATTTTTGTATTTTGTTTTAGTTTCTTTGGATATAATAGATTAGTTTTAAGTTACATAAAAATTGAATCTTACTGTGGGGCAAAGTTAAGTAGCTTATGTTTTAGAGACATTTAGCCCTGCATTGGCTATATATATATATATATATATATGACTTTAAAAGGGTCTGAGATTTTTTTGGGCCTATAGAAATAGTACTCTTATTTTGATATATGATCTTTTTCAAAGAAATTTTTATCTGTGAATATAAGTTGATGGATGGTTATCGCATACTTGAATCTGTGTATATGCATTTATGGGAATAAATTTCTATGTGAATTTATTTTCAATGTGATAATTATTTATCTTTGGAAATTCATCATATGTCATAGTGAATCTTGTAGTTCTATAAGCTCAATATGATTAAGTTTATTGGAAACAAGATAGGGTCTGTGTACTCTATTTATTGAAATTATTTGCATTAAAAATCACATTCGTAACATTTTTATGTATGAATGGCAGTTTTCCTTTGGTACTTTCGTGTTAAAAGTATGATTGTAATTTTATTTTCTTTATAATTATTAATTGAATATTATTAAAAGGGAGTTGTGCCTCAATTCAGAGGGTAAATAATTTTGATTTGTCCAAATGTTGGTTATTGGTTTGATCCTTAAAGGGGGTTACAAATTTTTGGAAACTCTATTGGTGAGCCAAATAGATTATATTAAGATCAGATGCCTTTAGATGGGGAACAATGGTGCTACCCCATGAAAATATATTCTCTATTCTTCAACCTAATCTTGGATTTCAGGTCAAAAATAACAATATAATTACTCAATTGAATACTTTATCTTGGCGTACACATAGAAGCCCAGAAGATTATAGAAGGGCAATCCAAGTGTTAGAAGGAGAAGAGGATTTATCCACAAACTTAAGATTTTTATTATTAAGGTAAAGAAGGAGAAAATAATTTAACTCAATCAAGAACATGTACCTAATCAAGTTCCTGAAGCCCCAAGAAATTAAGAATGGCCTAGAAATCCATAAATTATGGTGTGAGTGTAATTAAATAGTCTAGAGTCTAGAAGATACACAAGATCCTAGATGAGAGAAGAAGTGATTTATCCCATTTTTCACCTAATCCTACTCCCACCCAGTGAGAAAGAATCAGGCCTCCTCCCCCTCCAAAATATTATGCATATCCTAACTTTCAAGCTTTAATCTTACATGGTATTATCTTTCCTATTACTATAAATCTCACACCTCTTACTCCTTAAATAGCTCAACCTTGGGGAGCAGCTATAGGACCCCTAAATTTAGGAGCTAATCTCAATTATCTACCGAAAGGAGCAAGGGAAAATCTACCAAATTTTAATGGAGATGGAAAAGTATCAATAGATGAACACCAAAATGCCTTTAATGTAGCATGTGGTGTGCTAGGTGTTCAACACCAAGATGTAGCCATTACACTCTTTGTACAAAATTTAACTAACATTGCAACAAAATGCTTTTATCACATGCCTAATGGTTCAATTTCAAATTGGAATGATATGAGAACTACATTTGAGAATAGGTTCAAAAGTGTCGAGGATGAAAATTCACTCCTAGACCAATTAACCAAACTAAAAGAAATACATGTTTTAGCATAACTAATGCAGAGATTGTTGAGTGTGAATTGGTACAGGCTTGATGAAAGGAAGATCGGTAATTGTATTGTCATTGATGTCAAATAAGAATTGTAATGGTTGATAGTGAGATGATAAGTGTTAGGTTTGATGAATCCTATGTGGGGTGAGTATGTAAAGGATTTGGAGTGTCCGATTGTTGTGGGAGACTCAGATATGTCTCTATATGTTGTGTGTAAGATTGCACATGATATAAATAAGTATAGAGTGAGTTATGATCGATTGAAGAGCAATTGGGCAAATAGTGATAGACAATGAATGATTTAATTGTTCTATCAAATCGGAATGGATTTAAGAGTTATGGCCATGATATGTTTATCTTGACTAGGAAATATTGTTGAGGCTATGATCGCAAGTGGATTGGAGTACCACAAGGTATTATTTTAGGTGATAGAAGATCATTATGTGGAGGATAACAAAATGTTTGAACAGGTTTGAACAATTGATGTTAGATCAGTGAGTAGTGATGATGTGGTCAGTTGTGGTGAATGTATTTGTGATCTAGGTAGCATGGTGATGTGGCATAATAGATTTTTAATGATGATTTTATTTACATTATTCTAGGTGATCAGATCTATCAAATTCAAGAAGCGTCTTGGGGAAGTCAAATAAATTTTAATTATTCTTGTGTAAAATCGATGTGCGATGAATCTTGAGGCCAACCTGAATTTGTAAATGAATATTCTAGATTGGTAATACATTTTAGGGGTCAAGGATTGAGTGGGAATGATTTTAATTCAAACATAATACATTTTGTAAGTCGACTAAGACCCTAATGATCATGTAATGTATTTATATGTAAATTAGTGAATTATGCAAGTGTAGATCATGGATGTGAAGGTGTGGTCGAGTGAAGATTGAAGATTGTCTACAAGAGAAGAAATGTTTATGCTTAATTCGATATGAATAAGAAAAGGAGAAGTGCTACACCCAAATCATTTTACTTATTGAATCCTAAAAGTTTCTGCAAGAAAAGCTCTTAACCAGGTAGACTTTAACATGTCTTATTTGTAAATATTTTAACCAGGTGACTCTTTTACTAGGGTTTGAAATCTTATAACAAGGTTACTCCTAAAAGGGTAAAGATCCTAACAAAGATAGAGGTAAATCCCTTAATCAAGTGACTCCTAACAGGGTATGCTCCTAATCGGTCATCATTGTAAGATCCTAACAGGGCTAGGCCTTTAACAAGGCATACTTCATAAGAGTGCAAATTATTAGTGGGTGTTGATTCCCACCATGGTTTTTACCCTTAATCGGGGTTTCCATGATAAAAAAATATTGGTATCGCTTTGTTGCTTGTTTGAATGGTTGTTTGGTTACTTTGTTTATTGCATGCATAAAGTTTAAAGTTGATAAGTGTGGTTAATATTGTGGAATGAATTCTAAAAAGTTTCAGATCTGATAGATTATTGATTCACCCCCCTCTCAGTAATCTTGGACCTTATAGTATTAACAACTTGAACCTATGATGGATTTTGTGGAAAAATACAAAAATGTCATTAACAAGATCTCAACCGCTAAAAGATGTAGTATTGAAAATAAAAAATGTTTCTTTCTCAATTCTATGCCACTCGATATTAGTTTCCACCTTAGAAGGAACAAGGTAGCAGATTTAGCACTAGCACAAACACAAGCAGTCGAACTAGAAGATGAACTTATCACGACTAGGAAGTGGAACAAAGAAGTTCAAACACCTAATGCACAACCTTCATCTACTTTAGATCTCATGCTCCAAAGGTTATCAAATGACATCATTTCCATTAAATACAATTGCCTAAAGCTAGCACATCTTATCCATGCCCATATCGAGACATCTATAGGAGAAACCCTGTAAATACTGGCAATAAAACATTGCAACTTCTCCCTACACAATGATGACTGGAAATTGAACCCCCTACATGAAAAGGTAATAAGTGTATATTTCATTTGAAAGATGATCATGATGGGAGTTCTTGTCCGGAGATGGTCAAGCATATGTAAATGGATACCATAAAATAAATGGTGGAATAAGTTTTGGAAGATGAAAGGAGTCTTGAGAAACATGATGACTCTGTAGTTCACTTCTTGGAGTATGAATTAGAATAAAAAATAGGAGGTGATATATTAATTAGTCTTGAAGATCCTACATGTTCTATGTTAACTAGGAACCAACACAATCATAAGTTCCCAACCAATGCAATTTCTCCAAAAGTATCGATCAAAGGTAAGGAACCTTTTGTTTGAACCCATGGTATTAGTTCAAAAGTTCTTGAGGTTCAAGTGTTAAATATACCTAACCTAGACTCTTCATTTTATATTGTTAAATTTTTTAAAACTTCAAGAATTCAAATATCCCCTACTAAAAATTTAAAGTTGAACCTTGAAGAACTAGACAAATTAGTGAAATATGTTAAAGGTGAGAATTCTCATATTGAGTCTAGTAATCAACAACTAGTTAATGTCGAGTCTTCTAGTGTTCAATTGTCTACTTCCTCATTTGAGTCATCTATGTCTGTGTCTGAATTGACTGCTAATATATTAATGATTCTCCCCATACTTATGACCTAAAACCTAGTCCATTTTATGTATCCCTATTTATAAGTTCAGGTGTATCTAATAATATCATGCCTTCTTCTATTTCCAAAGATTTGGATCCAAACCTTACTAAAATGTTTGGCAGATGCTACTCCATGGATTCCAAACAAGTTCCTTTTCTCAGGAAAGCAATAGATGCTCAAGTTTCCCTTGCAACCCATCCTAGTAAAAGATTAAAAATGACCATACTCGTAGCTAATATTCTTGTTAGTTATGGCATGCTACTAAGTAGAACCTTTTGTAAAGAACTAGGTGGGGAAATTAAAATGGATTGGTCTCAAGCCACCATTCCAGTTGGGAAACAAAAATTAGTATTAGAGCCTAAGACCAAGTCCAAATTTACTATATTCCCTTCTGGTGATCCTCGAGCACAGATATTATTTCAAGAATGTGACTTTGGTAATTACAAGATATTCTTTGGAGATGAAGAAGAAATACTAGTACTTGAACCATATTTCCCTAAAATATCTACATATTGGAGTTTAATGGTAGTTGTTCATCAGTAGGCTCTGGAGCAGGGGTGGTTCTCATTTCTCCTAAGGGTGAGAAGTTCCATTTTTCTTATAAATTAGAATTTAAGAATACTAATAATATGACAGAATCTGAAGCTCTTCTTTTCGGATTGGATGAAGCCAAGAAGAAAGGAATAAAATTGTTGAGGGTAAAAGGTGATGTCGAGCTAATAGTCAAGCAACTAAGAAGCATTTTTACTATGAAAAATGAAAGATTAAATCATTATAGAAATAGAGTTTGGGATGAGATTTAGGGTTTTCATTCTTTTTCCATTAAAGAAATTCCTAGAGATCATAATACAATGGAAGATTTATTAGTTGTGTCAGCTTCTCTTTTACTTCCTCCCTGATTTTAAAGAAGACATATATAGGGTAGAGGTGATTTATCAGCCCAATTTTTTAGATAATTATGATTTTTGGCATGTTTTAAAAGTGAAATAAATTAAGAACTTCTTCGAGAATGTAGAAATGTTCATGAAAACCTTTTTTGAAGGTTTTGAGGCTGAATGTAATGATTTTTTCCCCGACCTAGGGAGTGATCCAGGAAAAGATGTAATCCAATTAAAGTGGAACAAAATTTTGAAAGTTTTTGCATCCCTTGAACATTTGTTTGATAGACATGATAGGTATATTAAAGATAGAAATACTACAATTGTCATTAATCTAGGATATTATGTAAATGTGAACATTGGGGATGAAGTTGACTCAAAGCTCATTAATCTAGAATGTTGTGCATCTTAAGAAAAATGTATATTTCTTGAACTTTTGAGATGCTATAAAGATATTTTTTCTTGGTGCTATGATGATTTGAAAAATTTCAGGGAAGGTTAGTTTCAACATCATATTCATTTAAAGCCAGTAGAAACTCCTTTCAGGTAGAAACTCAAAAATTATAATCCTAAAGTCGTAGATGCTATCTTTAGAGAAGTGGATAATATGTTGAAGGGCATAATTGTATATCCAATTCACCATTCAACCTGGGTGGAAAATATTGTTCCTGTAAGAAAAAAAAATGGGGAAATTCGGATCTATGTAGACTTTAGGGACCTGAACCAAGCAAGTTTGAAAGAAAATAATCCCCTACATGTCATGTATCATATTCTACAAAGAGTTGTTGGATTTGAGATGATGTTCATGTTAGATGGATTTTTAGGTTACAATCATATAAGCATAGCATAGGACCAGCATAAAAAAAACCTTCATTACCCCATAGGGAACCTTTGCATATAATCATATGTGTTTTGGAATAATTAATGCAGGTACAACCTTCCAAAGAGAAATGAATTTATCCTTTGGCCATTTGAAAGATAAAATAATTATCATTTATCTTGATGATTTGATTGTTTTCTCTAAGAGGAGGAAAATTTATTTGAGAGACTTCAAGGTTGTCCTACAAAGGAGTAGAGATCATGGAATCTCCCTTAATCCAAAGGAGTTTTTTTTCTGAGTTATAGAAGGGAAGCTGCTAGGGCATATAGTTTTGAAGGAAGGCATTAAAATTGATCTAGATAGAGTTAAGGTGATTCATCAATTGAGCATACCTTCTAATAGAAGTGAAGTTAAATCTTTATTCAAGCAAGTGAAATTTCTTAGAAGGTTTGTGCCAAACTTTATTGAGATTACAAAACATATCGTGGGGATGATGAGTGAAAAAAAGGTATTCAAGTGGAATAAAGAAGCGAGGAAAGCCTTTGAAGTTGTTAAAGAGGAAATTACACAGGAGCCTACCTTAATAAATCTAGACTTCTAGAAGGAGTTCATTATTTATTATTATTCCCTTGAGCATACGATGTCTGGTATTTTATTATTGTAAAATAATCAGAATGTGGAAGTTTCCATACCTTTAATGGGTCTCCCACTTAAAATGCATGAACTTAGATATTCACTGATAGA
This sequence comes from Chamaecyparis obtusa, assembly GCA_027943335.1. Lineage (NCBI taxonomy): Eukaryota > Viridiplantae > Streptophyta > Pinopsida > Cupressales > Cupressaceae > Chamaecyparis > Chamaecyparis obtusa. The sequence continues at coordinate 638,184 of BSBK01000919.1, forward strand.
TAAATAGCTTTTGTGGTTAAGGTTGTTAAGTAGTTTAGGTATGAAAAAATGGACTACCTGGGTTTCCAAAATACAAGAGTTTGATCTGGACATTAAGCGAAAAAATTAGTTCGACATCAAGGCTTATGTCGATTAATAGCATACAACAGAGGTGATGGAGATGAATTTCTGACCTCTTTACTAGTCAACCTACAAGATCTATGGCTCATGAATGTAGTGTATTATTTAACATATGGAGAATGTCATGATCATCTATCCACAAGGGAAAAGAGGAACCTCGGGTTAAAAGCAGCAAAGTATGTGATTTTTTATGATGCTTTATATAAAAAGGGCTTATATGGAACCTTTTTTAGGTGTGTGGATGAGGAACAATAGGAGAAACTCTTGAATACATTCCATAACGAGGTTTTTGGCATCCATTTATCTTCTACAGTCACAACCATCAAATTTATCAGAAATTGTTACTATTGGGTAGACATTTTTAGAGATGCATACAAATAGGTAGATAATTGCGACAAATGTAAATTATTCTCTAGAAAGCCACAATTGAAGGCATTACCACTATGATTAGTTGTTATAGATGAGTCCTTTAAGCAATGGGGTTTGGATTTTATTGGAACTCTCCCACACCCTTTGAGCACAAGACACGCCCATATTCTGATAGCCACAAATTATTTTATAAAGTGGATGGAGGCAATCACAGTGAAGAAGACAACTTTAGAGATTGTAATTTCCTTACAGAAAACATCTTGGTGCACTTTGGAGTTCCTTGGAATATTGTTACAGATAATGCTACTAATTTATCTTCGTCAGATTTGGTCATGTTTTGTTATGATCACAGTTGTCATTTGATAAAGGTGATATGTGTTTTGATCACATGAGTATATTGTGGTGTTGTCATTGCTAGAAAAATGTTTTTTTGATGTCAAGAGATCATATTTACCGATGGTATTGAAGGATCAAATGGAGAAGCAACTAGGTGTTCAGTCAATCGATAAGAAGACATTATGCAGGATTCAGACAATTGGATCTGGAGTTAGTGATCAAGTTAAAGTGTGTGATAATACAAACATTATCTACAGAGGTATATTTGACTACTTCTATGATTGCATCAGTTAGTTTTATTATTTGACTGATGTATTAAGGATTGAAGTGATACTGACAGTTAGAACACAGTACCGATTAGTACAGCTGGTTAGATCAGTGTTGCAGTCAAATGTAAGCAGTTAGCTGACATTTTTTTGAGTTTTAATGTTTTGAGTCAATGTCAAGGATGTTGAATTTTGATTTTGGCGTGCTTGCTCATATGTTAAGTTGGATTTGAGGGCCAACTTGTAAAACATTTTAGGGTTCTAGAATCGACCTAGAACAAGTATATAAATGGTTAATAAAATTGTTAAGTATGTTGTTGCAATGGTGGGTGGTGAATGAAAAAGATTGTTGAAGATAGTACAGGGGCAATAAAGTGTTCAGAGCAGTGTAATTGATCAGGAATACATTAGATCTTTCATGCATTGAGTGCAAACATCAAATCATTCTTTACTTATTGATTCTAACAGATTGGAAAGCTAAATTCTTTAACAAGGTCACATCTAACAGGGTGAGCAGGATCTTTAACAGGATTTGAATTATAAATCCTCTAACAAGGTTAACTCTCAAAAGGAGTTTTAAATCTTTTAACAAGGTAGTCTTTAACATGACTATTGTAATTCTTAACTTGGCTATAAGTACTCTTAACTGGGTATAATCTCAAAAATATTTTGTAATTGCTCCTAATAGTGCAGATTTCATCAATGCACTAGTGAAATTTTTGGGCATCATTCCCACATGGGGTTTTGTCCCTCTAACAAGCGTTTCTACAAGAAAAAATATTATGTCTTGTGTTCATAGTGTGTGAATGTTTTATATGTTATGCTTCATTATTATATTAGCATTTGTATGTTGGTTATTGTGAAAGATAATTATTAAAAGTTTCAAATTTATGGATGCACTAATTAACCCCCCCCCCCCCCTCTTAGTGCCTTATAATACTAACAATTTGTATTGGAGCCTTGTGCCCTTGAAGAAGTATAACAACTTGGGGAAGATCCTTAAGGTAAATATGAAAGGTTTGAGATACAAGAGACAACTTGATGAAGCTGAAAGGGTTATCAAAGAACTGAAAGATCATTTGAAGAAATCTTTGACCAGATGATAAGAGCTTGTTGAACAATTAAATGAGAGTCAAGACTACATTGAGCAATTGTTTGAACATAGTGGGTCTGAGGAATTTGAAGAAGCCCTAGAAGCCATGGCTAAGGAGAATGAACAATTACATAAGGATAAGAAAAATCTTAAGAGAGAGATTGAAGCCCAATCAATTAGAATGTGTGTAGAGATGGAAGCAAAGAGATCTGAAGAGATTGAAAGGAAAAATGTAGATGATGCCCTAAAGGCCAAGGATGAAGCACATAAAGCTATAGAGGATGAGCTTTTTAAGACAAAACAAGGGGTTGGCACATTGCAAGAACATCTACATGATACAAATGAAGAAAATGGAAAAGTCCTAAGGGAGAATGAGAATATGAGAAATGAGAATGATCAATTAAAGGGAGAACTGAAGAATGCAAATGATCTACTGAAGAAATTCAATGATATCATTGCAAAACTTGATGAGCAACTCAGAAATCAAAGAAGAAGCAAAGAGACCACAGGCCTAAGATTTACTAGTTTTTGTACATTTGAAGTTGGTGAATCTTCTAGAACAAAAGAGATCAAACAAGAAGGAAAGTCTCCACCGAAGGTAACACAAATAACTTTTGGTAAGAAATCCTACAAGCCTGTATGTTTCAATTGTAACAAGGCAAGTCATACTACAAATGTGTGTAGGAGTAGGTCTGCAAATAGATCTAATATTTTTTATGGATATTTCTATAACTGCAATAAGTATGGTCACACTACTCGTGATTGTAGATCTAGATCCAATAGTAGATCTAGTAGCTTTTATGGTCACTGTTACAATTGCAATAAATATGGTTACAAATCTAATGAGTGTAGGTCAAGAGTGAACAATCAGAGGTTACCTATCAACTGGAATACACCTTACTAAAAGGAGATGCAATTTGATGTCACATGCTCAATCTGTGGTAACTATGGACATATGGCTATGAATTGCAGAATGAGGACTACAAGAAGTAATGTTGGACCATGAATATCAACTGGTATGGCATGTTTCAATGTCAAAAGATTGGACATCTAGCAAGGGATTGTAGGTTAAGGAACTAATCAGTAAACCAGTTAAGTAACCAAAAAGGAAAGAAGATTGTGAGTGTAGAAGAGACTAGGAAAGAAATGAGTAAGACCTGGAATAAGGAAGACAGTAATTCATCATAGGAATTTGCATTTCCATCGGGTGTGGAGAATTCTTCATCAAACTAAGCCTTCATGTGGCTTAGAGGGAGAAAGTATTGTTGAATCCATCTTCAAACCCCCTATAGGTGTGCGATAAGATCTATCAACATTTTAAATGTAATAAAGTATTTTGGAGCATAATGTAAATTTTTGTTAGATTACATGGTGTTTTGGTCATCTGTAATGAACTTTTGGGTCAATCGGTGAAAGGTATGTTCTATCGGTAAAAACATTTAATATGCATGCTAAGGTAGATAAAAAGGCATTTTTGGATTTCATTTTTCACCTTGCACATTTGAAAGTTGTGGAGAAAAAAGAAGCTTTGTTTGAGTCGTTTGCAAGGATCCAAGTGATAAGAAGGAATTGTTTGAGGTGATCTGAAAGAGAAAACTGATTAGTGGTGGTTGTCATTGTGGTTGTCATGGTTGTTGTGTTTTTACAAGAACCCTAGTTACGAATAGTTTGAGGTATTTATCTATTATCTGGATTTTTGATTGAAAGATAGGATGGATATTCGTAATTTGATTGATATAACTGAGAGACCTAGACTATAATTTTAAAGACATCTATTCAAATCGATTGAAAGTGACCCAGTGGGTTCCTTGACCAGCATTCCCTATGGTGTTATGCACATTAAGGATGTTAGAGTATATATTCATTGCAAGTTGGAAGATCTAGGATCAAGAGCAATTTATGAACACTATAAGAAGTTGTGTGATGATAGGTTAGTGTTGAAAGATAAACACAAAATCATTGTAGATAAAGGTTTCCATCATGTGGTCATTTATCCTGATGATTTTGAAGAAGATCATATCATATATGTTTTAAGAAGGATCCATGATGATGTAGGAGCATCCTAGGATTCTTGGCAATCCTGTATCAACCAAAAATATGTTTGTCTTTGAAGGTAGATTGTTGGTTTTGATCTTGGTTTGGTGGAGTTCTTGCTCAGTTTGGGAGACTGGTTGCTTGGTTTATGTGGTTACCAGGGTGCTCGGTCTCGGAAGAATGCTTGGTGACTGAAGGCGTCGATTCACTGGCGCTCAGTGATAACTGTGTTGCTCGGTCATGCCTGGCATGGTCGGTCGACTGGTGCTTGGTTATTTCTCTTGTTGCTCGGTGTTCTTGCTTACCGACTGAATTATTTTGTTAGATTGGCTTGGCCGACTGGTGCATTTAATTTGGGTCGCACTCCTCGTGTTATGAATTGACCATTGGACATGTGGGGACCTAGATCTAGCATGTTGCATTCTTCTATGCAGATCTGATGACCGTTTGGGGCCATCTTTGAGAGTTTATTTTTTTTGTAAGGCTATGTGAGAGCCGACTGATGTTTTAGCATTTAATATTTGTTTGTAAAGATTTATTGTTTCATCAGCCAACTTGTGGCTGGGAATCAGTATTTATAGGATGCTTGGGTAGTTGTTTAGGGGCATCAGAAGATTGGGAGAAAGGTTAGTAGCCTATGAGCTTAGGAGAAGGAAGATTGCATGGAAATTTGAGTCCAAGTTTAGATCTTTCCTGGGTGCCTACCAGTGTGTTGTGTGTTATAGACCTGGGCTAGTTGAATGCTGATGTTGGGGAGAAGATTTGGATCCTATGAGATCTTGTAGACTGTTACTTGCATTGTAACTGGTCGTAACTGGGAAGGCCTTACAGCTTGACACATTGCATGTAATCGGTAATTTGGTGAATAAAGACATCTATTTGATTCCAGATCTATTGTTGTTACTGTGTATTTTTGTTGCATATTGGTTTGGTTACAAGGTCGGTCAGTCCTTAATTGGATCCACCGAGCTTGACTTCATCAGGTGGTATCAAAGAGAAGTTTGTTCTTGTTTGAGAAAAGTATGTTCCTGTTGGAGCCAAGTGGATCTTGTGTGTTCGTGTCTAGATCTTGATTTGAAGATGCCTCCGAGGAGAAATCGTGAGATCTCTGAAGAAGAGGAAACTACTGGAGAATTCTATCTTGATGATTTTAGGGCCTTGCAGAAACAAGTGCAAGATCTGCAAGAAGAATTGATAAAGAAGAAGCCTACCTTGAAAGAGGATAGTGATGATGAATTTGAAGAAGCTGTAGAAGAAGCTAGAGATTCAAAGGAGAATCAAATTCTAAAAGCTATGTCTAAGATTAAGAAAAGACCTAAGATTGAAGTTTTTGCATTTGCTAGAAGCCTTAGGCCAGAAGAATTGATTGATTGGATCAATGAGATTGATGAATACTTTGAGTATGAAGAAATAGAAGATCCTGATAGGGTTAGATTTGCAAAGACTAAGTTGAAAGGTCATGAAAATATCTGGAAGAGAGAAGTTCAGTTGGAAAGAGGTAGAAGAGGAAAATAAAATATCACTAAGTGGAACCGAATGGTTGACAAGTTGAAGAAACAATTCATTCTGGTGGATTATGAATTGGACATGTTTAAGAAGATGGAAGCTTTGAAGAAGACTAACAAATCAGTACAGGAGTATACCGAGGAATTTTATAGAATCCTGATTAGGACTGGTCATTTTGAAGCTGATAAAGAGAAGGTTGCTAGGTATGTCTATGGTTTGAGACCTAGTATTCAGGAAGAGTTACTTACTGTGTGTATGAAAACAATCGGTGATGTTTATCAGATGGCATTAAAGATTGAAGACAAGTTGAATAAGAAGTATGAAGGAAAATAGAATAATAGGAATCGAGGTGGTAAAACTGGTGAGACAGTTGCTAAGGGTAATGTGATAGAGAATCCTAAGTCTGACGTGGGATCTAGCAGTGGTCAAGTTACTAAGAATGTTGGATAGAGAGGAAGGTCGAAGAATGAGTTCACCAGCACTTGTTATAACTGTCGTGAAGCTGGTCATAGAAGTTGGCAGTGTCCTAAGAAAAGAGTTTCATTAGTTGCTGAAGAAGACATTGAGAATGTTCCTGAGAAAGGTGAATGTCTTGTCACTAGGAGGTTAGCTACATGTGTTCATGAATCGATGTAAAGGAGAAATTTGTTCAGAACTAGATGTAAGTGCAAGAATAAGGTATGTAATGTCATAGTTGATGGTGGCAGTTCTGAGATCTTTGTTTCAGATGAAATGGTTAGTAAGTTGAATTTGGAAAGAAGGAAGCATCCTAATCCTTATCAGATTAGTTGGATACAAGATGTTTCTAAGGTTAGATTTGAAGAACAATGCTTGGTTAAATTTCAGATTGGATCTTACCATGATGAGATATTGTGTGATATATTGCCTATGGATGCTTGTCATCTATTTCTCAGTAGACCCTGGCAGTTTGACAGGAATGTTTCGTTTGATGGTCATGCTAACACCTATGTGGTTAGGCATGAAGGAGCTTGGCATAAGCTAATACCGTTATAGGAGATGGGGGTTAAGGGATGTGGAGTTATCAGGTGTTTTCCTTATGACAAACCTCAAAAGTAGAAGGTTGATGAACCTATTCCTGTTAAGTCTAGTTTGAAGGAGAAGGAGAATGATATCTCTGAAGAGTTTGTTGAGATTAAGAGACAAGTGGTTTTTTTGGCAGAGATGGTTCAACAGATGGTGACATTTGTGACATAGAGAGATGTAGATGATACTGAGTTGATTGAAGAGTCTGAAGAGGATGAACCTTACCGAGGCACTGGGGTGATTGGTAGTGGTCAGAGTCAGTTTCTATCAGTTGTCGATCAGAGGGGTAAACAAAGTGGAAGATAGAAGGACTTTCTGCATGAGACAGTGAACTTAGTGAAGACTACTTGGGATGAAGGACAAGAAGAAATGTGGGTGAAGAACAGATTTGGCATACCTGTTCTGATTTCCTTGAGATGTTCCTGATTTCTTTATGAGAAAATCTTTCTTACCTAGGGTGTCTGATGTAGGAGCATCCTAGGATTCTCGGCAATCCTGTATCAACCAAAAATATGTTTTTCTTTGAAGGTAGATTGTTGGTTTTGATCTTGGTTTGGTGGATTTCTTGCTCAGTTTGGGAGACTGGTTTCTCAGTTTATGTGGTTTCCGGGGTGCTCGGTCTCAGAAGAACATTCGGTGAATGAAGGCGTCGGTTCACTGGTGTTCGGCGATAACTATGTTGCTCAGTCATGCTTGGCATGGTCAGTCAACTAGTGCTCGGTTATTTCTCCTATTGCTCAGCGTTCTTGCTTATAGACTGAATTGTTTTGTTAGATCGGCTTGGCTGACTGGTGCATTTAATTTGGGTCATGCTCCTCGTGTTATGAATTGACCGTTGGACGTGTGAGGACCTAGATCTAGCATGTTGCATTCTTCTATGTGGATCTGATGACCTTTTGGGGCCATCTTTGAGAGTTTTTTTATTTTGTAAGGCTATGTGAGAGCTGACTGATGTTTTAGCATTTAATATTTGTTTGTAAATATTTATTGTTTCATCAGCCGACTTGTGGCTGGGAATCAGTATTTATAGGATGCTTGGGTAGTTGTTTAGGGGCATCAAAATATTGGGAGAAAGGTTAGTAGCCTGCGAGCTTAGGAGCAAGAAGATTGCTTGGAAGTTTGAGTGCAAGTTTAGATCTTTCCTAGGTGCCTACCAATGTGATGTGTGTTACAGACCTGGGCTAGCTGAATGCTGATGTTGGGGAGAAGATTTGGATCCTATGAGATCTTGTAGATTGTTACTTGCATTGTAATTGGTCGTAATCGGGAAGGCCTTACAGCCCGACACATTGCATGTAATCGGTAATTTGGTGAATAAAGACATTTGTTTGATTCTAGATCTGTTGTTGTTACTATGTATTTCCGTTGCATATTGGTTTGGCTGCAAGGTCGGTCAATCCTTAATTGGATCCACCGAGCTTGACTTCATCACATGACCAGTTCATGTGACTTGACCGACCACATAAGATTACAAAGGAAGCAATCCATGTTGTAACCGGTCTATGTTCAACTGGTAAAGTACATGTTCTTTGCACTATACCCAAAGAATAAGTAATCAATTTGACTAAATCTAAGTGGGATGGTTTTGCAATGACTATGAATGACCTTATAGATGAAGAGGTGAAGTATGCATCTATGGTCATAGGATACAAGGTATACTATTCTAGTCGGTTGAATAGCATATCCGGTAGTGCTATTCATACAACATATAAGATGATCAAAGAAAACATTAACTATGATCTAGATGAAGCAATGAGGGAGCATTTAATGTTGAATCTTGAGAAGATCAAGAAAGACAAGAGACAAAATTTCAAGTATGGTCAGGTGATTATGTGCTTATTCTTCTATTTCCAAAACATGTTCCCTGGTATTGGTGATGTTGCATGCATAGTAAGTACTCCAAATTTTATTTAGATTAACAGCATGATCAAAATCTTAGGTAGTGATTTTACTAGCAAGATTTGGGGTTATTTCAAAGAATTTTAGAAGATGCATGAAAAAGAGAGGATACATTCTGAGATTGTTGATAAGTATAAGGAAACTATTTATTTTATGGTTGATACTGATACTTGTTTGATGGAAGTAGTTGAGACAAGGACCTCATGGGTGATGCCTATGGCTTATGAAGTGGAAGGAGATATTTTGACAATGTATGTAGAAAACCTATTAGCTCAACCCGTAGATCCCAAGACTCAAAGGTTTGAGACATATCAAGAGAAGTCACTCTAAATGCATAATGAATTGTTGAAACTAGCTATTGAGAAGAAAGTGAGAAAGGAAGTGGAATAGTTTATGATTCAAAAAGGCTTTACAAAGGAGAAAATTGAGAAAGTTAGAGCCAAGCATGTTGTTGAACAAGCTAGTATTTTAGGAATAGCAGAAGATGAAGATGTTGAAACTTTTAATGCAACCGGTCGACAAATAAGAAGTGCTACTGCAATAAAGAGGGATAAAACAACTTCAGTGAAGATTCCAGCCGGAAGTCTGGTCAAGAAGACACAATCTAAGCCTACAAGAGACAATGAGGCTACTACTACAAAATTTGTTGGAAAGAGAAAGAAATAAAAATCTAAGGGATACAAAGAAGGGTATGAAAAAGCTAAAGTAACAGAGTCAGGAGAAGATAAGAAGGAACTCAAAGCTCAAGATAAGAAATCTAAAGTGGTAGGTTCTCCCACCACTAAGTCAGTTAAGCCTGGATTATATTTTAAATTGTTTATTTTTATTGATAAGATTATCAATGAAGTGAGAATGTGGCGTATATTTGTTGGATTTAACAAGTATTATGATAAAGTTGAGGAGGACCAAGAACAAATTGAAGACGTTGTAGTGTACAACATGAACAAATTTAGCCTAACTTTGATGGAGTTACAAGGACAGATACCTACTTCATTGTATAATAAACTTGATGCTAGGTGGCATACATCAATTAGACAAGATAAGGAGTTTATTTAGTATGTTCTACTACAACTTCAACCGGAAATGAAAGAAGAGGAAATGAAGAAGATACTTACAGAGACAATATCACTCTTCAAGACTAAGAGGAGATTAACAAGACTATTGTGTGGTGAGTCTCTTGGAGTTCAAGATGAAACTAAGGAGATATTAATGAAACACTTGGGTATGTTAGAAGACACAAATGATGAGGAAGAGGAAATAGAACAAGAACAAGAAGATGACCCATTAGTTACTCAAACAGATGAAGGATTTTCTATTGATGGTGTGAAGGTCACACTTGAGGAACTCAGAAATAAAATAGATTATTCAGGTGATATCCTAGCTATGGAGATACAGGATGATCCTATGGATACATAAGATGAACCTAAAGAGAAAAAGGAAGAAGAACCAGTAAAAATGGGTACCAGTCAGTTTATGATTGATGATGAACAAGAAAATGTTCCTACAGATGATCAGCAGAGAGATCAAGAAGAAGGTAAGGAGGATATAGATAATGTTGTGCAAATAAAATAAGATGAGGTAATGACAAGAAAAGATCAAGAAAAGACACCACCTTCCTCGGTCAAATATGAGAGTTGATGATGATGATATACTAGTCAAGAGACAAGTTGACCTAAGCACAATGAGCCTATAGAAAATGATAATTTTTTCTATGGCGATCAAGACTAAGGCCAAGAAAGATAAGCTCAAGCAAGAGGCACAAGTCATAATGAAAGCCAGAGACATATTTTCTGACTTGATGCCAAATGTAGAGTATGATGAGAAGGCTACTTTGATTGAGAAGTTAGGACAGTTAATCAAAACTACCAGTGAGGAGATCAAAAATTTGGAGGATGTTGCAATAGAAAGAGAAAAAAGGGTCTATGAAAAGAAAAGATAAGAGAAATTATCACAGTCCATTTCCCAAGATAGGAACACTCTTGCATTGGTTGTGAACTGGATCAAGGAAGAATTACTTGAAGGAGCTAAGGCACTAAAGACTGTTTGTGAATTTTTTCATTTTATGCAAGATCTTGAATAGAAAAAGGGTGAAGCTCAACAGGAGTTGAATGTTTTGTCACAGAATTTTGATCTCATTCATATGACTACTACATCTTTTGGAGTTGAGGTAGGAAAGATAAATCATAAATTAAAAAACTACAGGGATGAACAAAATAAGATACTTGACAATTTGATGGAATTCTATAGCATTTTGATTCATAAATTAGACATTCTACATCACAGTTTGAAGGAAGCTGAGAAAGCCTTACCACCTTTCCTATTAAACACAGTTGAAGGATTAGAGGACTTATCATTTTTGCTTCATGGAAAGATACTTATTTTGGAGAATTTACACAAATCATGGGTCAGTGATTGGCACGTGTTGAAGACTAATTTCTATGAGATATTCAGTAGATTGTAAATTTTACTATGCTACTCTTGATTAATAAAATTTTACTTTTTGCATATCTTGTAACACCTTTGTCATTATTGTCAAAGGGGGAGTAGTAGTAGCCATAGTAGTTGGCTATATGTAGTAGTTATAGGGAGAGTAGTAGCAGTTGTACTAGTAGTAGGATGCATGCATGTTTCTAATTCTCAGAGGGAGATAGGTATTGTTGGCACTAAACAACAAATTTTTCTAGTGTTGTCAGCAATGCCAAAGGGGGCAATTGATGGCATTTGATGAAGGTGATATGTGTCTTGATCACATGAGTGTATTGTGGTGTTGTCATTGTTGGAAACATGTTATTTTGATGTCAAGAGATCATATTTACCAGTGGTATTGAAGGATCAAATGGGGAAGCAACTAAGTATTCAGTCAATTGGTAAGAAGACAATATGCAGGATTCAGACGACCGAATTTGGAGTTGGAGATCGAGTTAATGTGTACGATCTTTAAGACATTATCTAAAGAGGTATATTTGACTACTTGTATGATCACATCATCTAGTTTAAAGATTTGACTGATTTATTGAGGATTGAAATGATATTGACAATTAGAATAGAGTAGTGGTTAGTACAATTGGTTAGATAGGTGTTGCGGTCAAATGCAAGTGGGTAGCCGACATATTTTTGAATTTAATGTTTTGAGCCAACATCAAGGATGTTGAATTTTGATTTTGGTGTGTTCACTCATATGTTAAGTTGGATTTGAGGGCTGATTTTTAAAATGTTTTAGGGTTCTAGCACCGACCTAGAACAAGTATATAAATGGTTAATAAAATTGTTAAGTATGTTGTTGCGATGGTATGTGGTGACTGACAAAGATTTTTAAAGATAGTACAGAGGCAGTAAAGTGTTTAGAGAAGCGCAATTGATCAGAAATACATTGGATCTGTTATGCATTGAGTGCAAACATCGTATCATTCTTTACTTGATTCTAACATATTGGCGAGCTAAATCCTTTAACAAGGTCACTTCTAACATGGTTAGCAAGATCTTCAACAAGATCTGAGGTATAAATCCTCTAACAAGGTGAACTCTCTGAAAGAGTTTTAAATCCCTTTGACAGGGTAGACTTTAACAAGACTGTTGTAGTTCTTAATCGGGTTATAAGTACTCTTAATCGGGTATAACCTCAGAAAGGTTTTTTCATTGCTCCTAATAGGGCAGATTTCATTAGTGCACTAGTGAAATTTGTGGGCATCATTCCACATGTGGTTTTCTCCCTCTAACAAGAGTTTCCATGGGAAAAAATATTGTGTCTTGTGTTTATTGTGTGTGAATGATTTATATGTTATGCTTCATTGTTATATTAGCATTTGCATGTTGGTTATTGTGGAAGATAATTATTAAAAGTTTCAGATTTGCGGATGCACTGATTCACCCCAACCCCCCCCCCCCCCCCAGCTCTCCCCCCTCTCAATACCTTATAATACTAACACACGGTATCTCACTATCTCATTCATCAAACTATTATCCTCAAGGGAATGGACAAGATGAGTCTAGCAATATGAACTTAATAGCTATCATGAGGAAACTGGTGAATGAAAATTCTAAGGATTGCCATAAAAGGTTGTATGAAGCACTCTGGGCCAACAAAACTACCCCGAAAAGAGCAATTGGGATGGCACCTTTTGAACTAGTATATGGGAGAGGAGCTCACTTATTGTTGCCTCTGGAGTTGGCCACTGCTAAGTTACAAAAGGTGATAGAAGATCAGTATTTCCAAGATTCTCTGGAAAAGAGGGTGATGTGCTTAACCAAGATAGAGGAGGAGAGAAAGGAACTAGTGGACTGTATTATAAATAATGAAGCTCGAGTTAAAAATATCTTTGATCAAAGAGATAGACCTAGGAAGTTCATGCAAGGAGATCAAGTATTATTGTGGGATAAGAGGAGAGAACCCAAAGGAGCTCATAGTAAATTCAATTCTCTTTGGAAAGTGCCATACAAAATCCATCAATTATTGGGAACTAACTCTTTTAAATTGGAATATCCAGATGGAACAGTTCTACCCATGTCCTATAATGGACAGGACCTTAAGCTTTATCAATTGTAAAAAAGGAGTCCCCTATTAATGTACATAATAGTTTGATAGGTTTTAGTGTAGTCGTCAATTTTCTTGGTGTAAATTTTGATGTGTCTTGGTTCCTTTCTTTGATAATTTTAGTTTTTTCATAACCAGATATTCTAAGTTCCTCGCTTGGTCCCTTATAGTCTTGGTCCCAAGTCAGAGCCAGTTGCTACCACTTTTTTTTCCACGTGTACTATTTTTTCCATACTCCCCTTTCAAGAAAAAATAGAATGCATTAAATATCTTACGGTTGGTGTCTAATTCTCCTGATTCATCATTAGGTTATTGTGAAATCCTTGCATTTTTTTCCTTTGTATAACAAAGTATCACCTTTTGAACCCTCCACTTGAACCCCCATGAAAATTTCAATAGTTCAAAGGTTCAAGGTCCATCCTACATATGTATGTTTCGAGTCTTTGTCAAGTGTGGGTTTAAAATGTTTCAAATAAAGTTAGTCAGTAATGAACCTGAACCATTGTACCCCTCATTTAGTTTCAAGTTCAAAGTTGATCTCACGTGTCTCATCTTCTTTATGAGTCCCTGTTAAATGAAAAATTCTAAATGATAAACAGGTTGGTAGCATTGAACTTGAACCATTGAAACTTTTCATTTAAGTTCAAGGTTCAAGATTCACGGTGTGTGAAGATACAAAGGCAGGTAATGAAAGGAAGATAATGAATAGAGGGGAATGCTTGTGGAAAAGAGGAATATTTTGGTCATCTCGGGAATTTAAAATTTAAAAGTTTTCGTTAATGAAAGGTAATCATTATAAGGAAAGGTTTTGTGTAAAGTGACTTGTAATTAATGAAATTGTTAGAATTATGTCATTTCGACATTAATCCAGCATGAATGAATTTGATGTTTAGATCGTGGCAATCAAGCAACCAAATTTTGTGCCCTTTTTATAGATCTTAAATGAGTTGTTTCATCATCGAAAAGCTAAAAATTGTTAAGTGAGAAAAACAACACTGGAGGTAATAAGTTATTCTCTTCAGAGCTTGCAGGAATTCATTTTCATGAGAGGTGAATCTTGAAATTTCCTATCATCGTAGTTGTTTCTTTATTAGAAAAGGAGGTTAGTTGAACTTCCTACATTGCTTGTTGGGTGTATTGTTTTGTTTTGGTTCTATTTATAGTTTCCATCATGAGACCTGTGTGTCCAAGCTTTGGGTCAAGCTCTAGTTTAGTATGTTCTTTGCCAGAATTCAAGGAACTTCCTAGGCTCGGGCCAATTTATAGGATTTCTTAGAAAGAACCAAAAACCTCGAAGAAACCTCTATGATGGAGAAAATTGTCAATAGTGGCCTCATAGAAGCTGTTGCTTTTCCCTTGGTCCTTCAATGCCTAGAATTGGTTTTGGAGTGTATGAACATATACGACCTTGTGCATAGATATATCAGGTCTTCAGATGGTGAAGTATTATTGAATGTTAACAAGGAGACTGTTATGGTCGTAATAAAAATCGCCCCCAAGGAACCATACTCTAAATGGACTATTGTCACATCCTATTGTTTCTTTTCTAAGAAGAAATCCAAATATAGAAGTGTAATAGCCATAAATTGGCTTTTAAAGTTCCAAAAAGGTGGCTCAAGGCTACCCAAGTTGTTAACCAGGGAACACCTTATAAAATAGGTTAAAGATATGGTCATTCTATTGAACAGAGTTAAGGATAACCAATATGCCTTTTATTGGGAGGATTGGATGTACTTTTTCATCCAGGTACTATTATGAGGGAAACAATGGCCTAGATTGGGCTGAAATTATAACTAAGAGGTTACATGAAGGTCTGAGTAGCAGTGCTAGATATAAGAGTTTCTATCTGCATTCTTACATGTTTTACTGCTTAGCATGCATAAGGACATGGCATGGATCATATCATGAACTGCTGGTTTAGGGAATGAAAATCTGTGAATACCACCCTCACCTGAAAAAGAAGAGAAGTCGTGAAATTTCAAAAGGGTTAATGATGTCTTCATTGGAAGATTAGTCCATGAATTATAGAGGAATATTAATAGGATGATGTCAAATGAAGCCATGCAGCTGGTTAGTGCATACGAAAACTATTTTATTCAATTCCCTAAGTTTACATATATCAGAGTGGGAGGTTTTCAGGGTGAACCGTTCAAGTTTCCCAAGTATGCCCTAGACCAGTTTATACTTGTTGAACTTTGTACACAACTGGCCCACATTGATAAGAAATTGGTAGCAGAGAAAGGTTTAGGTGTTACCTTCCCAATTGAACTAAGTTATTATATCTGTAAAAATGTCTCGAATGCCCTAAATTTGGAAACATAATTTAAAAATCTTAATCTGCAATATTATGTGGCTTGGCCTAGTTTTGACAGTAAGGACTATGCACAAGATCATTTGAACCCGGGAGCGAAGTTTTCTCATATCCCTCAATTAGAGGACTTTTGGGAAGATTGTTATGGTGAGTTTGAAGTAAGGAAGCGAATGTGGTCTAGGTTCACCCTGAACCAAATTGTTACTCTTGGTATAAAAATGAACATTTTGGGGGTTGTAAATGAAGGAAAAGATGTGATAGACCCGCAATACAATGAGCAAGTACAAGGACTCTCTATTCCTAAAGTTGGTTGGGATAAGAATGAGGAAGATCAGATTTAGCTATGAACTTTTCAAGTAATAAGAAGAACAAAGAAGTGGTTAAGAGAACAGAGGTTCAACAAAGTAACAATCGATGGCTCATAAACATCCACGAGCACAAGCACGGAATCCCCCTCACAGGGCCTTACTATTTCTTCTAATGAATTTATTCAAACTTGTGTTGCAGGTACTGCTAAATTCAAAATTGAAGGTCTAGTTGCAAAGACATCAAAGAAAACTATCATGAATCAATCCCATGTTTGCATTACTCACTCCAAGAGTAAGAGAAGAACCAAGAAGAATCCCAACAAGAAGATAATTGTATATTTGGATACCATTGAAGAAGTTGAAAATATAATAGATGATCAGAGTCGGGGAGTACCCATAATGGAGAATATTGATGTGGAAAAGAAACCCGAAGATGGAACAAACTCCATGAGTTTCATGGTGGTACTAAACACAACACCAACCCAGACACCTCCAGAGAAAAGTGAAGCAATTGATACTCCTAAATGGCTAGAAGTATTTATCAGCAAAAAGAGGAATGTGGCATTGATATCTCTACCCGTGGACGATATGGTAAGCAAGTGTTTGGGAAAAATACCCAAAACTAAGAAGCAAAAAACCACTTCAAGAATCAACTATGAACCTAACATAGGAAATCGGGTTGCAAAGGTTGCCTATATTCTAGCAGACAAAGAAATGGAAGATTCTATAGTTAAAGACTTCTTTGTAGAAAAAGTGGACCTCAGAATTGCCTCAAGAGTTGCAGAAGCACACCTCTTGCAAGCATTAGCCAAAAAGATGGTCGATAGGTCATGGAAAGATGAAAAGGACAAGAAGGAATTGAAATAGGCTTTGCGTTCAATGGTTGAATATATTGAAGCAATCCATCACCCCAATCTACAACCACTATCCCAATTGCCTACCTCCTTTGATCCTAAGTCCCCTATCAACCAGGAGATGATGGATCAAATCCAGAGAAGTAAGATGATTGTTGAGTTATTTCATGACTAGTTAAAAGGAGTGACTGAGGAGGGCACCAAGTATATTAGTGATCTAAGCAAGATCTACAATGACACAATGGTAGTAATCAAAGAGATGGAAATAGAGATAGCTCCTCGGAGGAAGGAAGAAACTAAATGGATGGCAGTGGTCGCTCAAATGAGTGAGGTCCAAAAATAGTATGTTGAAATTTCTGGAAGAGAAAGTTGTGCCTATCTTGGATGACAACATACTATATGTATGTAAGAAGAGCACAGAATGGAGAAATTATATTGTGAAGTAGAGTAACGAGGAATCGGTTAGGATTTTAAAAGAATTGACAAAGCTTACTCAGTTGATGCAGCATGATTTGAAATGCATCAATGTCAAATGCCTAAAAGAAGATGACAAAACTGTGGAGGACAACGATACCATAATCTAGTCTTTCAGAGAGAAAATTGATTGTGTAAAAGAAGCAAAAGTTTAAATGACAAAATATTTCTCCAAAGTAACTAAGGTGGAATCCTTGTTGAACCTTTGCATCGATCAACTCAAAAATCATGCGAAGAAAGTGGCACACGTAAGGAAGGATAAAGAAGTGTGGAAGCAATGAATTACCCATGCTGGGCTTCCCAATTTTCAGCTAATTCAAAATTTCTCTACAGCTCATCTGAAGTGGAAGCAGCAATGTGTCACTTTTGTGGGGCAAGGCCAACCAGGTGGTTCCACGACACCACCACAATCTTGATCATGTTATCGAATTTATGCATTTTATTTTAGTTTCTTTGGATATCATAGATTAGTTTTAAGTTACATAAAAACTGAATCTTACTATGGGGCAAAGTTAAGTAACTCTATGTTTTAGAGACAATTAACCCTGCATTGGCTATATATATATGTTTTAAAATGATTTTAAAAAGGTCAAAGAGTTTCTAGGGCTTATAGATATAGTACTCTTATTTTGATATATGATATTTTGCAAAGAAAATTGTATCTGTGAATGCAAGTTGATGGATGGTTATTGCATACTTGAATCTATGTATTTGAGTTTATGGGAATAAATTTTTGTGAGTTTATTTTCAATCCGATAGTTATTTATCTTTGGAAAATCATCATATGTCGCAATGAATCTTGTCAGTCTGTAAGCTCAATCTAAATAAGTTTATTGGGAACAAGATAGAGTCTTTGTACTTTGTTTATTGAAATTACATGCATTAAAAATCACATTTGTAACATGTTTATGTATGAATGGTAGTTTGCCTTTGGTACTTTCTGGTTAAAAGTATGATTGCAATTTTATTTTTTGTATAATAATTCATTGAATATTATTGAAAGAGAGTTGTACCTCAATTCGGAGGGTAAATAATTTTGATTTGTCCAATTGTTGGTTGTTGGTTTGATCCTTAAAGGGGGTTACAGATTCAAAATATATTGTGAAGACAAATTTGTTAACCAACACATACCAATGAGGAATCATGTACATACCTTGTGGTTGCTCCATGTAGAGCTCCTCAAGATCACTGTGAAGAAATGCATTATTCACATCCATGTGATGAATCTCCCACCTGCTTGATGTTGCAATGGCAAGAGTAAATCGAATGGAGTCCATTTTTGCCAATGGAGAAAAAGTCTTATCATAATCAATGCCATGAACTTGTTGAAAACCCTTGGCTACCAACCTTGCTTTGTATCTTCTATCTTCTCACTTGACCATCTGCTAATCTCTTTGTTTTGTAGATCCACTTACACCTTACAAGCTTGCAATTGGATGGAAGTGAGACCAAGTCCCAAGTTTGAATTGCAATGAGAGAATTGTACTCATATCCATGGTTGCTTCCCAATGAGGCTTTCCTCAGCTGATGCATAAGTTTGAGGATCGGATCCTTGAATCACATAAGCAAGCATTGGCTTGATTGGATTGGTAGCTAAAAATACATGAGGGGCAACATATATATCAACCAAGCTCCTTGTTCTTTGTTTTCTCACAGGAGATATTGAATCATCACTAGAAGCCCAATTTGGAATTGGTTTTGGATCGGATCTGCATAGGGATGCATGTGTTCATCTGATTCAGATTCAAATGAATCTAAAATCATATCTGAATGATTGGATGTATTATCTTTGAGTTTCTCTAGATATGCATGCATGGGACTTTCATCAAAATATACACTCATCTCAATGAAGAGCATTTATGTAGAAAGATCGAGTAATTTGTAGCCCTTTGTACCATCTGGACATCCAACAAAGATGCATTCTTTTCTTTGAGGCTCCAAAGCCTTCCTCTTTTCTATAGGAATGCGAGCCCATGCGTGTGATCCAAAAATATGAAAATGTGTAACTCTTGGTGCATGCCACTCCAAGCTTCAAAGGAGTTTTTCTTGTAACAAATTTGTGAGGAAATCTATTTTGCATGTATGAAGCACAGCTGATTGGTTCAACCCACAATTTAGAGGGAAGGGACCTAGCATGCAACATGCAACTAGCTATCTCTTTCAAAGATCGGTTCTTCCTCTCAGCTACCCCATTCTACTATGGAGTGTGAGGAATTGTGTTCTACAACAGTATTCCTTCTTCATCACAATGATGTTGGACATCATTGTTAACATACTCCACCCATTATCTGTGCGGAGGATCTTGATCATTTTCTCAAATTGCTTCTCTACATGAGCTTTGAAAATCTTGAGATTCTCAAACACTTCATATTTGAATTGGAGAAAATGCACCCATGTGTATCTTGTGTAATCATCAATGAATGTTAGGACATATCTAGCTTGGCTCACAGAAGGTTCCGGAAATGGGCCCATTAGATCACTATGAACAAGCTCGAGAGGAGAAAAGACTCTCCATGCAATCCCCTTTTGAAAACTTTTCTTGTGGATGCTTTCCAAGAGCACAACCTTCACAAACTCCATCAAAAAATTATATGGTAGGCAAACCTTTCACCGTCCCTTGTTTGCTAAGTTGCTGCATGTATCTAAAATTCAGATGTCCATAACTTTCATGCCAAATTCTACTTCCATCATTTGCATGTGTTAGTAGTAAAGTAGAATTTGATTTGGCAACAAAGTCAGAAAAAATGTACAAATGATATTGATGATTCATCTTACCAATAGCAATTTTGGAGTTGTCTTGCATCTCATAGATGTTTACTGAATCTTGTGTGAATTCAACTCTCTTGTCAGTCCCACTATGTGTCATTTGATACATAGAAATGAGATTAATAGAAAGCTTTGGAATATGTAAGACATTCTCAAAACTTCCAATTTCAAGCTCTACCCTCCCTATTCCAGTTGCCTCTACAGGAGAACTATCTCCCATGAGAATAGAATAACCAAAATATGATTTCAAAGAAGAAAGAGCATCTTTTGTGGCTACCATGTGGTGTGAAGCTCCAGAGTCTATGATCCATGCATCTGAAGAAGAATGAATAGCAATTAATGCATGAGTATGGTCTCTATTTTCTAGTGTTTTCTCTTCTTGTTGGTTCGTGGCACTCTCTAGGATAAGGCTACCAAGTTTATGTTGTTGAAGAGTTTGAGCCATGAGATCAATGGTCTTCTTCATGCATAATGATTCTGGATGGAACCCACGGTTGCAATAGGTGCACTTTGATTTGCCCTTTTTGTCATTTTCTTTTGAACCTGTAGATCCATCTGGAGGTTTGAGGTTGCCTTCCTTTCTTGGATTTGAATCCTTCTTCCCTTTGCCTTTGAATTGTTGGTTGGATTTGGATTTGTTCTTCCCACTTGCATGCTCAACAAGTGCATGATGTTTGGAATTCTTCATTGTGCCCATCTTTATAAGCTTATCATGCTCATGTATTAGAGACTCAATGAATGTATCCAGTGTGGTCATCTTCCAAGTTGCACCTGTTTTAAGCCTAACTATGTGGAAAGCAAAGACAAATACTCCATATTTTGGACCCAATTTTGATAGAATAGAAAGGATTAATTTGCTTTCTTCATTGGATTGGTCAATACCAAATCCTTTCTGTTGAACCAATAAGGACTTGAATTTTGTGAAGAAATATTGAATATTATCAAATCTCTTTGGATCTAATAAGTTGAGCTCATTTTCAAGGATATGACCCCGCATCTCATCTTGCTTCCAAAGAGTGTCTCCAATGTATCCCAAACTTGCTTTGGAGTTGTGCATATCTCAACATGAAACAACAATTCTAGAGAGATGGATAAGCATAGTAAACCAAAGGCTTCATCCACGTGGTTGAAGTATTTAGACTTTTCAACTATTGAATTAGGTTAAACCTTTGTATTCATAACTATCCAATAGAGGCCTCTACTTCTAAGTTGAAGCAGGATCTTTGGCTTTCAATCAAAGTAGTTGTATGGTGTGAGAATAACAGAGGCTCTGATGTTATCTACCCTAAAAAATAAAACCCTCCTTCCTAGCACCTAAGCTCTGATACCATGTGAAATTTTCACAAACCTTCTTGGAAGGAAAATAAACAGCAATTGCAGATAAAACAGAGAAAGGACAGGACAACGTTTTAATGAAAAATCATAACCAATAATTATATTTGTTGATGTTTTGTAGCTTCAGTCAGATAAACACTATGAGTCAATACTAGTGAAGATATGTATATATATTTAGTATATATGAGATGTGTGTGTGTGTGTGTGTAATTGTCATTATATTAATTACATAATAATGAATAGACATGTCCCATGAAGGGACATGTCTCTTCTTGGCTCATTCTCAATATAAATGCAAGAGATTGTTGCATTTGGAAACCACATACTATACAGGCAATGCTATTACATTTGCAACGATCCTAAAAACCTTAACGTGGTATCAAAGTCAAGTTGCAAATGTAAGAGAGTAGTTTGTTGATGGTGAATGTGTGACTGTCTCAGAAAATACAATCTCAGTACGGTGACCATATCTCACGAATACACTGTTGGATTTTACTGCATTTTGGATATGTTGGTGATAAAAAAAATTCGAAGAATCTCATAGGAGCGATTGGCGAGAAAGTGTCGAGTTCAAAAGTTATGACCGACTGTGTATAGGTCTATGCGAAATCTAGTGAGTGAAGTTGTGTTGCAGATTTTTGTCCACACCAAGTGCAAAGAATAAGGTCAAGTGAATTGTAGCAGATTTGTTAAGAAGCAAACATCATCAATTATATATTGGCAACTATGTCATTCCTAAATGCGGCGATTCATTAAAGACATAATTTACCCATTGATATTTTGAATAAAGTGACTTGATTAAAGAAAAGAAAAAAAAAGTGTTTAGTAAGAGATTGAAGATGATGAATTTGCAAAGTATACACAACGATTTCCATAATGATTAGTTAGACCTTGTAGCGAATTTCATTAAAGAGACATTAATTTGTTATGATTGTGGTCAAGCATTAACAAAGAAGCATGTATTCAAAGAAGGGTGTCTCTTTCTAGAAAGCAAGCATTAATTATAGAGTGTCACCTCTCTTAGAGCAATCAAGTCATTTCACAAGTAGACATAAGCATTGTTCAATGATATAAGAGTGGTAATTTTACATTGTGGGGGGAATAATAACCAATGTTACATTCCCACTTGAACCATCCTTAGTGGGGAGATGCTTCAAAGGGGAGATGTCTTTCAAATAATCTGAGAAGGTGTTTTCTGATTTGATGTATATGGACCTTCATTGAAGCAACGTGTATCAAGGATGTTGATGCGCACATAAGTATTTATTATCCTTGAGTATTATTTTATCTACTCATTGTAATATCTCTCTTATTTGTATTTTTGTACGTACTATAAGAGCTATTTGTCTTGATCTTTTCCAAGGATGCTCTTGCAGGAAAAAGAAGATAGATATTAGATTCTGAGGGAGTCTGACTCTTCCAAGGTAACTTTGGACGAGGAGCTCAGAAGATTGATATCAGACTCAGAGGGAGTCTGATAGTTCATCTTAAGCAATCTTGGATGAAAATATCAACAGATCGATATCGATCTTCTCAATGAGTTCTTCTCTATGAGAGAAGTTCGAGATGAAATCTTGTTTCCACCCTCTACGCTGAGGCATGATGGATGCCATCTGTGTGACTCCATTTTTTTAATGGGCCTACCTTCTGTGTACATCATGAGGAAGTGACGTCTTCCAAATTATCATCACTTGTATTTGCAAAAGTTATTGAAAGGTGACGATCTTACAATAACTTATTCTTCTATTATGATGGACATCCTATGATGTCTAAGAAGATCATGATAGATGATAACTTGCATGGTGGATTAAGTTCCTTAAACAGACCATGGCCTTCTATTGTGATGGGCATCTTATGATGTCTAAGCAGATCATGACAGATGATAACTTGCATGGTGGATTAAGTTCCTTAAATAGGCCATGGCCTTCTATTGTGATAGACATCTTATGATGGCTAAAACGGATCATGATAGATGATATCTTGCATGGTGGATTAAGTTCCTTAAACAGACCATAGCCTTCTATTGTGATAGACATCTTATGATGGCTGAAACAGATCATGATAGATGATGAATGTCTCTATGGTAAGTATTATTGAGGATACATGTGCACATTACCTATGGACATTTTTGAGTACTTGGTGAGTATCATGCAACCTGATATTTTGTGGCCAATGCTCCGAATATCATGAGATGATATCTTTATAAAATTTTGAGTACTTGGTGAATATCATGCGACTTAATATTTTGTGGCCAATGCTCTCAAATATCATGAGATGATATTCTTATGAATCTATGAGTTATGGTGAATATCATGCAACTTGGTATTCCTAGTCAGACCATATCTCTGATATCTTTCGATCCTAATTATGTGTTTAATCTTCCCTAACTAAGAGGGAGTGTTGATGTCTTGTAGCTTTAGTCGGATAAACACTACGAGTCAATACTAGTATGTGTGTGTGTGTGTGTGTGTGTGTGTGTGTGTCTTGAGTATTATATTAATTACTTAATAATGAATAGACATGTCCCTTCTTGGAAGATTGAAATGAAAGATCAGTTAAAACTGAAGATTGAGATTGCATTAGCAGTTTAAAAGAATGCAACCAAAAGATTGCATGAAGAGAAACTGATCCTGCAGTTACGGAACAAAAGGACCTTAACATGCAGTTGGAAACATGCGAGTTGGAATTAACTGTAACAAGTATGAAAAGTAATTTAGCAAATTCAATAAGTTCTCTAGGAAGCCAGGTTAGTGGAGAATCAATATAGAGCAGATTTGCATTCAAGAATGAACAAAAAAATTATATCGGGGCAGTATAAACTAACAAGGTAAAAGGCCTGTACAGGGAGGATACATTTTGATCTTCAAAAAATTTCAAATATAGAAAACTGAAATCAAAAGACTGTAAGGAAGACTAAAGTCCAACCACTGTACACATCATGCAATATTAAAAAAATTAACTTTAAGCTCAAGCATACCATCATAAGCAGTAAAATTAGTTTTAAAAAATGATATACAAATTGATGAGCAGTTCAGTAACTGATGTCTAAGGATTTGCAATGTATAAAAAATGATGTACAAATTGATGAGCAGAAGTTCAGTAGCTGATGTTAAGGATTTGCAATGTACAAAAAATGATATACAAATTGATGAGCAGAAATTCAGTAGTTGATCAAGATCTGCAATCTATAAAGATTTGTTGTCATCTTGACTTGCCAGTTCAGTAAGAAGTTCAATAGAAAACTACAGAGAAAATGTGAAATGACTCGAGTCAAAACATAAAGGATTCTGCAATGGAATACTTGCAGCTTGCTTATTAACTTTTTATCTAACAACTCAATTTGCACAAAAGAATGAGTGAACACTGCAGGAGTTTCCTTACTAGATGTTCCCTACAGATTTTCTTTCAACTCCAGGAATTTTAATCCTTGATATTAGAAGCGACAAACTATAACTGAAGTTTGAAAACAAAGGAAAGGTTGTCGCCATCACTTTATATGACAATGTATTCCACTCGTCAAGATTCCCTACTAACAGAAAATCCTCTATAGTTCTTTTCAAAAAATTACAAAATACATTTTTTTTATAAAAAAGAATGAAAAGAAATACAGAACATGCTCATTACAGAAGATTATACACTGAGCTTGGTACCTCTGCCAAAACTTCTTTTGAAGAAAAGAAAAGCACAAATTATCAAATTGTGATTCATTTCTGAGTTGTTAGATTTCTCCCATAAAAATTGCTTAAAGTTGTCAACCCAAGAGCCTCCCCAAACAATGTTGCTCGAGTTGAGTTTGTAATAAGAACTTCAACATAGTTGCCAATACTTGGGTTTCTTTTATGATTGTCTCTTTCAAAATTAGCAGCACCCTTGACAGACCTATCTCCTGCATCATCTATGTCAATAGGAAAAACATTCAAATCTGCAAGGGGTACATTTCTAAAGCTTACCCTGTGTCCCCTGTCATTTTTCCCAATAAGTTCACTCTCAGGAGCTCTTCTATTTGGTCCTTCAACTAGCACAAGTTGTCTAGTACCAACCTGTGAGTCATACCTCTGACCTGTTGCTTCCCGGAAAGTGCTAATGAGCTCAGTTAATCTTCTTTGCTTGACATCATCTGGAACATCATCAGTATATTTACGGTGAGCGTGAG
Organism: Chamaecyparis obtusa; assembly: GCA_027943335.1. NCBI lineage: Eukaryota > Viridiplantae > Streptophyta > Pinopsida > Cupressales > Cupressaceae > Chamaecyparis > Chamaecyparis obtusa. The sequence continues at coordinate 663,583 of BSBK01000919.1, forward strand.
TTTTCTCCCGCATGCTGTATGCAAACATGTATGCCATATCGTAGCCCACAGACTGGATCAGACTCAAACTATCCCTGTGCTCTTCTTCTGTTTCACCACAAAAACCTGTGAAAAGAAAAGAAATGGGTTAAGAAACCACTCTTTCTGACATCAAATGAAGCTGGAAGTTTACAACTTTCTAAGGAAATGATAAACAATTTCCCTTGCAATAAAGTATGCAGTAAAGATTATGGAAGAGAAATTCAATATTTATCAAGTTATCAACAATACATAGTAAATTGAATGAATCGGTATCTATTACAAGTAGCAAACCAAAATAGCTGAATCTATATATGGACTTATTCATTCATACTTTGATAGCCACACTAATTTTTCATATTTGGAATTTAGTATTAACAACAAAAATGAAAAATTCGGGCAGAAAAAATAGCTGAATCTGAATATGGACTCTTTCATGCATGTTTTGATAGCCACAGTTTTTTAATATTTGGAATCAGCAACAAAATATGAAGTCAAAAAAGTCAAAGAAGTCAAGGCAACCTGAAAGGATTCTCGAAAACTCAACTCACTGCCTGAACCAAAATAGTTCTAGTACTGATCCTGTTTCCGATTCCTCCTGGAAACATCACAGATCCCTTGTAATGACTAGATCCTTCCTCGAAACATCCCAGAAACACAATGTACTCAAAATCCCATGAATATGTTTTTTGAGAATTATTTGGGGCAACTTGACATAATTCTTTATTACTCAGTCCTATTATCCATTTGTGATTCTTAGTCTTGCATTGAGCTTCACAAGGACACATGATACCTGCATATGGTTAATCCATTTAAATTTTAAATTTGAATATTTATTTGGGACAACTTGACATAATTCTTTATTACTCAGTCCTAGTATCCATTTGTGATTCTTGATCTTGCATTGAGCTTCACAAGGACACATGATATGCCCATATGGTTAATCCATTTAAATTTTAAACATGGGCGTGTGATGCACTGCTGAGGAACTCTTGGTATATACATCATAGTGATGCAAACTCATCGTCACTCTGAAGCAGCTAACATTTATGACTTATGCATCATAGGTTACAGAACCCCTGTATCACAGCTTTTAAGAGGAATTGTTCGTAGTCTGGGACTAAATTCTGACAAAATACCAAACCATTAGCAGGGTAGGTCATGGTCCACAGCCATTGGAATCTGAAACTGCTTAATGCATGTGAAAGGTTAGGCCATGCTCCAAAACCATGGGAATTGTTGCCAGCATACATGTTGGCTGGAGAAGTCTCCCTGCCCTCCCCAGGAAAGTGCTTTAAAAAGGCCCAAACTCACAAATGCAAAAATCTAGCGAATTCCAAAAATATCAGAAACTCAAATTGTGCCTTGGTTCATCTCATGACAGATCCTATCAGCTTCCTAGGAGAACACTTGTCACATGTCTTTCCAGATTAAAGGAAGAATCGATTCACTTTTCTGTTTAAAATCCTCACGTCCTGCTAAAAATAGTTATGAAGGGATTGTATTCCAAGTCTAAAGATGAATGATCTGCATTTCTTGTGTTATTTTCCTTTTCTTCAGTTCGCCACTTTATTTTGTTTTTCAGTTTACCACTTGATTAACACATTGAGTTCTTGCACATGTTCATTCTAGTAGACATTAATAATGAAAAATTGTTCCTAAGTTTCAATGATGATGCTATTGTGTACATTTTCATTACACACCTACTCACAAGAGAGGTCTTATCTCAACCATGCATCAAATAATCTATTTGGGCATAAAAAGAATGGTGCTTAAGAGAGAAGTGGGAGTTGAGGTAAGCAATGGCAACAAGGAGGAAGAAAGCAAAGGAGATAATAAAGGCAGGACTGTTGAGCAGTGAATTCAAAGTTTTCCATGTAGCACAGGTAGGCTCAGATTGCATAGTTACAAAACTTTTAAGGAAGCATCTTCCCACGCACAGCCACATATGGGTCGTCAATGTAGACCTGTGTCTGCAAATGGTGGCTGCTCAAAGCTCAAGGATAGTAACTCGCTCTTTCAGAGAGTTTTCCTTTCCTCGTCAATGTAGACCTGTGTCTGCAAATGGTGGCTGCTCAAAGCTCAAGGATAGTAACTCGCTCTTTCAGAGAGTTTTCCTTTCCTCTAAGCCTAAAGCTCAGGCTGTTGAAGATGTTCAGCAGTTGCAGATGGGTAGACAAACAACCGGAGGTAGGCTTTATCAGGTACATTAAAACTCCTCAAACCCCTATCACTGCTGCAGGGTGTTTTGTAAGCAACAGGTTTCTTCTATAACAGGTATTAGATCTCCAGTTCTAGTTGGAGGCACCTATTGTTGTGAATATGGACCTGAATACTCTGGAAAACATGGCAGCTAAGCAGCAGGTTCAGGGGCAGCAGATGGAGAGTTCTTGTCAGCTTACACAATTTCCAAGATTTCAAATGTCTACAGTCTATAAAGGATGATGTTCATTCTATTTTGGTACCTCTGTGTGAGACATTCCTCCTAACCTAGCTGTAGAGTCCACAGACCTTTTCCTCCCAGATGATAATATTGACCAGATTTCCAGAGAGACTGGCATGAGATCTCTTGCGTGCAGATTTCTGGGAAGAAGGGAAGAAGCTGATATTATCAGCCAGATGGACAAAGCACGGAGCAATTTTAAGTGTCCCTCGCCATACCCGTGGTCCACTTTTTTTTCCAAGTTCTGTTTTTGTCAAAGGCAATGACTTTGCCTGAAAAAATGGTCCTTAGTTCTGCAGCAGGGTTGGTTTGTATGTATGCCCCTTAGAAGCCCTTCTTTGATCTAGAATTTGAATCTATATCTGGGTTTGCTTTTACAAGTTTCCAATGATCTTGAGGAATAAGAAAATGATTAAACTGTTGGCAGATAAAATTGGTGAGCTTGTAAACATAAACTCTGAGAAGTACAGCCCTTAGAGCAGTTACAGTAGGTCATATTTTTAGTTGACATTTCCAAACCAATGAATAACTAGGGTCTGCCTAATATGTGAGTCCATTGCAGCAAGCTTGATCGTGAGATTTCTGAGTGGCCCCCTTCCCAAGGTTTCCTACTTCCAGCTTAATCAGGAAGAAGAAATAGGTTCTGAAAGATGGTAAATAAGATGAAGATTTTGTGTGGCAGAATGAATCATGGTTGTTTTCTGGTAGCCTGGGAAGAAGGAAAGAAATCCCTTCTCAGCTCACATTCACGGAATTCTTGGGGACTGAAGCAGATTTAGAATGTCACTCTAAACCTCTAGTGGGAAATTGTGATGCAGGGCACTCAGGTTATGCCAGGTGTGTGAGCAGGAATAGGTTTAGTATCTGGGTTTGTTTCTGGGTGCCGGAGTTTTATTTTGGGATGAGGATAGTTTGGAGCTTCAGGATCAACTTCCTCATTTGGAAATTTTGAAGAAGATAGGGGATCTCTCCTCCTTGGGAAAGGTATTTCTCTCTGCAAATTAACCAAAGAAGTAGCACGGAAGAAAAACTGAAGTTGAGAAATTGCAGATGGAAGCCATATCGAAGTGATAAATGAAGGCTCTAACTGGTCCATGGAAGCTCTCTTTTCCTGTAAGGACAGACATTGGCCACTGTTCATTCGTGAGGAAGCATTTTTAGGGTGTGTAGACTAGGCCTCAGTGCTTGGTTTTGTCTTTATATTTCATCATGTTAAAGCTTTAGACTCCTTTGTTTCGTTGATTTTAAATAGCCTTTTGTAATATATTGCGGCATAACCTATGCAAGAGTATGCTAGATGAAAGCTTCTGGTGGTTTCTTGTGTGTGTTTATCATTTTATGATATGTTTGACTGGGAAAATTAGTGTCCTTTTGGCTTTTCTTCATGTCATTAATGATATTCTTTGGAACTATGGGCGAGAGCTCTTATTTATCCCTCATTTAATCAATCAAAAATAATAAACTATATGAGCATGAACAAATGCAATTGGGTACAATGGGATAGGCGAATTTTGGGTACATATAAAGACTACCTGATGGCTGATAGTGATGGGAAAATTCAAAATGGTAACAGTGGTGCAATAAATTAATATCTGGATGCACTTGATGATTGTTCCAAATACAATACGAGATTTATATGCTGAAACATGATGAGATGGCAAACAGAATATTTTTAGTTCTATCATGACTCAATTGTCACATTAAGAGATCAGGATTTCTACAATTTCCAGATCTATGATTCAAGTTCACCTGCCAGATTCATAGCCCAGATTAGATTTGTTATAGAAAGAAACAACCAAAATAATGACTCAATCTCCCTAGCCAAACACACTGTTCAAATTATATTAGCCAACAATATAGAACTGCATCTCTTCCTTGGTTAAAAAGTCACAGTCTGCAACTTCAACTCCAAAACATCAGAATACAAGCAATAAATTGAGGATAGAGCATTTGATTCAGACTGCATTCAAAATAGTTTTGAGCACGAACCCTTCAGCAATGACACCTATAAAACCTGATCAACTTCATGTCATATACAGTTTGTCATTGTTTTGATTTCAAGTAAAAGTTTCTTGTATATCTCTCTGACTGTAGAAAAAAAATTACATTACATAAAAATTTTAAATGTTGTAATAATCTATAGCACATGTCAATGTTCCCTAATCCAAGGGGTATGTTCAGCCATGGGAATGCAAATGACAATGTACAGAAAAAAACTGTATCAGCATACTGAATATTCAGGAACCCACCCTCCCCCCTGACCTCATCTTTTAAACCCATGCTGGTCTGAATTGGAATCTATTACACCAGGCTTCAATAACCAGGTGACAAAGGATACAGTTGTAGGCTGGAAATACAGGAAGCTTAATGTACAATGCATATATAATATATACAATATATGAGAATGGGAGAAACAGCAATTGTAAGTATTACTGGGTAAAGGATACATTACTAATTGTTTACTTGAACTTTGAATCATTCAAAGGTCCACAATTTTCAATATATGTGCAGAAGCCTTTATTTTGAAATCCATGCTACCCTGAATTGGTGTTACTGTTATATTAAAGCAGGCTTCAATAACTAGGTAGGATGATTAGTTTAAAAAGTAAACAAAGGATATCATTCTAGGTTGGAAATACAGGAATTTATGTACACTGCAAATAAACTATATATATACAATACAAGGACCAGGGAAATAGGAAAAGGATCCACAATATTGAGAAATAAAAACAAATTCTACAAGAAAGATTTTGAACCTAGTTGCTTACTCAAACTTTGCAATTATTAAAATGTATACCAAAAAAAAATCATAACTTCATATGCATCCAAAATATGCATAGCTCAAATCTCTCAGATCATTATAAGCAGACTTGTTTATTGCTCATGATAACAAAATCTAAGAGCTGTTTAAGTTGCTCACCACAAATAAAGTCGCTACTTAAGCCAACATCAGGAATAATACTCCGTATTCTTTCCACAAGTTCCAAATAAGCTTCTCGTGTATAACCCCGACGCATTCTTTCAAGAACATTTGTGTTTCCGCTCTGTGCTGGTAGATGAATACTTTTACAGATGTTATATCGATCTCTCATCAGATACAGGAGGTCATCAGGAAAATCCTTTGGGTGAGGAGATGTGAACCTGAACCGCATTTCAGGATATTCAATAGACAATCGATTTAATAGATTTGAAAAGCGCAATCCAGTATCCTTCACCTTGCACATACTAGAAAAACCTTGGCTAAGGTTCCAACTGTTTTCTGTTGAAACCTCATTCTTCTCACTGAGAATAGATATATCATTATAGCTATTCACATTCTGGCCTAGAAGCATCACTTCTTTCACACCGTGCTCCCAAAGCTCTCCAACCTCCCTCACAATGGATTCTACCGGTCTGGACCTCTCCCTACCTCTTGTGAACGGGACGATACAAAACGAGCACATATTGTTGCAGCCACGCATTATTGATACAAATGCTGTAACTGAATTGCTAGCAATTCTTACAGGTGAAATATCTGCATATGTTTCCTCAAGGGACAAGAGTGTATTAACTCCTTTTTGACCATAATCTACAGCTTCTAGCAAGCGAGGTAAGTCTCGATAAGCATCAGGTCCACACACTACATCCACCATCTTATCTGCTTCAATTATTTTTTCTTTCAAACGTTCTGCCATGCATCCCAGCACAACAATCTTTGGAGGAACAACTGACCATGCTCGCCGTTTCTCAACATTGGTTTTCCACTCCCTTTTCAGAAACCAAAAGTAGTTAAGCCTTTGCCACACCTTTTGTTCAGCATTTTCACGAATCGCACACGTGTTGATGAAGATGACCTCGGCATTCTCTGGTGTATCTACCACTTCTGTATATCCAGAACTTTTCATGATTGCCAGAACAATTTCCATGTCATTAACATTCATTTGGCACCCATATGTTTCATGATAAATGCGCCCTTTGAGGGAGTTTTGTAGAGCTGAAGGCCTGGGTCATCCCAAGAAAACATGGCATGGCAATTTATTCACTGTAGGGAAATTAAATAACTTCATATGGATAGAGAATATCTAGCAGTTGCATGATAATAGAAAGGAGATTAATAAGTCCATGAATAGATAAGAGAGAACTTTCTTTTGAAACCAAAAGGACAAATATAAAGTGCAGAAAGAAAATTTTGTTGGTTAGTGGATCTGATTCTTCTCCTATAAGAAAAGCTTTCCAAAATTAAATACATTTTAGGCTACGATCATAGAGTTGCTCAAACATGTAGCACCATCTAAAATGAGAAGATGAAAGCAAACATCTCCTTGGTGGTATAACTTTATGATGTGCATACTTAAACAAAACAACAACTGTGTAACCAAAACCATTACTTCAGGTCATTCCAAAATCTATACACTATGAGGAAGTTCCTAATCCACAAGATGCAAAACAAAACATCTCTAGTCTGAGGCTTGAATATCTAATGACTTGTAGAAAGCCAGTATATTCTAGCATTTAGTAGCCCAGTGAGGCCATGTGCCCTTTTAAAGGGAAAATTAGATGAGCCATAACAGAGCATGTAAATATATTCAGATCAATTGGATGACCCCTCCCCCAACAGCCTATTAGTCCTCAGATGGCTTTTTATACTGAGTGCTTAATGCATACTGATGGTATCATCATTCATCCATTTTTTCCAACCAATAATTAACAAGATAACTGAAAATTTCTCACCAATTAGAAGCTTGAATAGATTACCATAATATGAAAGGCAATAGAATTTATCAATTTTCAGTTATCTTGTTAATTATGCAATCCAAAGTAGATACCAATATTTCTACAGAAACTCAAAATTGTCCCTTGCTACATTTTTCCATCATCCAATCAGAAGGGCTTGTTCCTTAAGTTTGAGAAGAAAATACTTTGAGGTGTCAGGCTCTACAAAGGACTCTCATAATCATCAACTTGATTACTTCCTTCATTCGATATATCCAATCATTGGTAGTGTCAAGCACACATTGGATATTGTAGTTAAAGCCTCGCAAGGCGACATGATGGAAGATCAATAATATATCCCTATTTGTAAGTGGCCACTAGTACACACTTGATTTCTTATTCTACTACCCAAAAAGTAAAAATCACCAAAAATGTGCACTAAATTGCTGAACCTACATGCAGCCAATTTTTTGAAAAGAAAAACAAAATTGGTAAAAATCAAAAGTTTGACTTATTTTTTCCAGGTCGCTCAAATTTTGACACATTAATACAATAGTTTAGTTAATTTTCTTTTTTAAGGCATTTTTTAGAGAAATTGGAGACTTTTTGGGAAAACATTCATAAACATCATGATCTTTTGTTTGATAGTGTATATTGATCTACTAGTGCACCAACAGAAAGCACTAGAAACTGTTTAATAGACTAATTATTGTCATTCTGAATAAAAAATTGGAATGCTTTAGGTTTTACCCATGCCCATGAGAAAGTGCAAAGAATCTAACATAAACTTTATCTGCTACTGAGCAATGAGATGTTTTAGATTTTACCCATGCCCATGAGAAAGTACATATAATCTTACATAAATTTCATCTGTGCTCAAGCAATGAGATGCAAATTTAAAGGATTAGAACTCCTTAGTAAGTTTCATTGATTTCGATGGTATCATATGTAAACTGACTGAATTAGGGATTCACCAATCTTGTTAATCCATTGATAAACTATATTAATCTTGTTAGAATGTACCACTGTGTCCATGTAATATTAGATTTCGCCACCACGGTATATATATCTCTTCTAATAAAGGATATGAAAGAAAAATAATCAAGAAAATAACGATGGCTCTGTAGATTAAAATCTTTAATATAAATTTTGATGAGGAACTAATCTAAATAGGAATTTCACCTTGGTTGGATGCACAAGCTCACAATGCTTATGAAGTGTCAAATAAAATTAAAAACTAAAGTAACCAGATTTTGAGTGGGAGAAGCCAGGAAATTGATGACTTTGCAGGACATTAAAAAAATTCCATTGTTGAGTGCAATGTGTTATGCTCATGACTCTAGAACCATCTTTCTCTCTCTCTCTGCTCATGACTCTAGAACCATCTCTCTCTCTCTCTCTCTCTCTCTCTCTCATATATATATATAACAGTGAAATTTGCATACCCATTGTGGACCTATTGAATGAGCTTCACACACAAATAAATTAGTAACAACAAGAACAAATGTAACAGTATTTATACATTCATTGTTGATTTGTGGATATGGTCCAACAGATGAATGTGGATGCTATTTGCACTTTGTTACTCACCAGACAGCATGAGGATGAAAGTGAATGGATTGATCAAGAAAATAGCAGCATAAAGACAAATTAATAAATGGGAGGGGAAGCCTCTCATTAAATATATTCTCCAAGAAGAAAATGTAAGGCCAAGATGTAAGATTGAATGGAAGGCAAGGACTTGAGGTAAATGGAATGAAGCCATAGCATTATAACAAAGTTACAAGATCAAAGGATAGGATTTCAACAAAGATGTAGGAATAAATGAGAAGGCAAGTGGCATGTGAGGTGGAAGGTAAAGCTTGTTCACACATGTGCAAGTAAGGTGGCATGTGTGGAAGATATGCTCACACATGTGTGACCGTTTTGAGGTGGAGATGAGTCAAGGTCAAGAAATGAGGTGCAGGATTAACATGCCTCTAAATTAGCATGCTCACATGTATGAGCAAGGAGTGGGATGAGTTAGCAGACTCACACATGTGTGAGCAAGGAGTGGGCTAAGGTGGAAAGCTAGCATGCTCACACGTGTGAGCAAGGAATGGGCTAAGTTAGCATGCTCAAACATGTGGGAGCATAGGGGGGGGTGAAGACACGTGGAAAAAGGAGAACAATCAAGATTAATATCGATGTAAAAGAATTAAATGGTTAGGATTAAAAGCATAGAAACGAGAATCGCTAGTGAATCGCCAGAATCGCTGGTTTAGCGATTCGATTCACTCTGGCCGATTTTTTATGAACCGTTGAATCGGCTCGGCAGTTTTTTAAATTGTTAAAATCTAGGGTTTTTTAAATTTGCCGATTTGATTCCGATTCATGATCGATTTACGATTCGATTCGGCCTTGCCAATTCTGATCCGATTCTGATTCTCGTTACTTTGATTAAAAGTAAAAGGACTGAGGATGATTCGGATTATTAAATAAGAAGTGTTAGAGAGATTAATTAGTCTTAATTAATTAACTAATCATGGATTAATTAATTGTTTAAGCTGGAAGAATTGTGAGCTGTAGTTATTAAATTAAGCTGGTTTAATTAATTAACCTTAGGGGTGTTAAAGATCTAGTAGCTGTGTGAGAGACCATTTATACCTGTGGTGATCAGCATTGAGTTTCTCAGAAGTATATTTGTGTTGATGAACTGTGATCATCATAGTCTGGTTCATTCATTTGTATGGATGCTCTCCTATGTTCCTGTTTCTCTGTTTTGTTCGGGAGCTGCTTATTCTTCTGTGAATATGATATTATCTTCCTTTCATTATTTCTTATTGGGTGAGGCTCGACATGTTTCTGTTATTGTTACCATCCAGACTCCGTATGACTCTCCTATCATGTTCGAGCTGTACTCTGATCGTGCTCCAGCTGTTCCGTATTGAGTTTGTGCTGTAACTGCTGTTCCTTTATTGTGTTCGAGCGGTTGTGTTACTGTTTGAGGATGTATTGGACACGTCCTCTTATCTGCTGAGCTGGATGTCTTTGCATAGTGCGAATGATGACTGGTATCGTGAGGTGGCTAATGTTATCATCAACGGATCGTGCTTTAATGGTTGCGGTTATTATTGTAACGCTAGACTCTTCGCCTTCCACCGCGTGACCTTTCAGTTTCTGAAGACTATACACTGTATGAGCTCCGGTGGAGTAAAATGACTCGTCTTTGGTATATCCTGAGCTGCTTCAGATTTTGTGTGGGACATCTGGTCATTGTTCGCTTAAGTTTTCATATGTTTGAGTAATAAGCTAAAGCAGATTGCTTTTACTGAATATGAGATATATTTGTTTTATATATTCGATCTGTGTAAGATCAATACATACATTTTGTAAGTCTTTCGAGTGTCTGTTAGATACTCATGCTTATCTGTTCTGAAGTGATAAATTTGTATACAAAGAGAAATAAGGCTTATTGATTGACTGTTAGTGTCTTCAATCATAAGCAAGAAATTATTGTATTTGGTTGAGAACTCAATAAAGGTATCATCATTTTTGTGGGCTGGTTTTTCACCCTCAAGTGGAGGGTTTTCCCAAGATAAGTCTTTTGTGTCCTTTGTTCATTGTGTTTTGATTCTCAGTTTATTGCATTATTATACATTCTGGTTCAAAATTTAACATGGTATCAGAGCGGGTCTAAGGAAGCGATCCAAAACCAGAATCTTTAAGTTATATATTACTCTTTGCTCTACTTTCAGTTTGTTTGTTTGTTTCAGGCTTCTTCAATGGTGAATGGACTGAAAGTTGAAGACAGGTTGGATGGATCATCCAATTTCTCTTCATGGAAATTCAGAATTTTAATTGCACTTGAAGAGAATGATTTTCTTGACTGTGAATTCTGATGTAGCTGAACCTTCTAATGATACTGAGAAAGCACAATGGAGAAATAACAAAATATTGGCAAGGAAGATTCTAATTGATTCTATTAAGGATCATCTGGTACCTATCATATCAAAGTTGAATTTAGCTAAAGATATGTTTGAGACTCTGAAGAACTTGTATGAATTCAACAACACTAGTAGAGCTCTAGCTTTGAGACGTCAACATCTTCATGTTAAAATGGCTAGAGGAGAATTGGTTGTTTCTTTCTTTATGAAGATTACAGAGTTAAAGGATCAGCTCAATGCTATTGGAGATTCCTTTGAAGACCTTTAAAGATCTGGTTATGTTGGCCATGAATGGCCTTCTTCACTCTTGGGAATCCTTTATTCAAAGAATCAGTGGAAGAGATGAACTACCTAAGTTTGATTGGTTGAGAGCTGATTGCATTCAGGAGGAATGCAGATTGGAGGCTAGACGAAATGGACATAAATCTTATCATGAAGAAGATCATGTCCTTGTTGCCCATACTTCTAAAGGGAAAGGAAAGAAAGGTAACTTCAAGAGGTTCAAAGATAAGAATTTTGATTCAGTCCTTAATCCAAGTAAAAGAAGAAGGATCTATCTAGGATTCAGTGCTTTAGATGTGACCAATATGGTCACTTTGCTAGAGATTGTACTACAAGACCCAAGCATCAAGTTGCTGCCACAGATGTTGAAAATGTTTCTCCTCAAAGAGAGTCAAGTGAAAACTCAGAGGGGTTCTTATTTATTTCTGCTCTTTCTAGTAATGTTCCTACTGACAGTAATACTTGGCTTATTGATAGTGGAGCCTCTTGCTACATTATAGGTTATCATGAGCACCTCTCTAATCTGAAACCTCTCTAATCTGAAAGAAAAATATTCTCACTTACAAATTATCATTGGTGATGATGCTTGCTATTTTGTGAAGAGTGTTGGTTCTACATCTTTTCATTTACATTCAGGAATTCCTCTTCATCTGACTGATGTATTATTCGCTCTTGGAATCAAGAGGAATCTGATTTCTATTTCAACGTTAGAAGATAAAGGTTATCATGTAGCATTTGTTGAAGGCAAAGTCTTGGCATGGAAGAAGAACACTAGCATTAAGACAGCTCATGAGATTGGTGTTCGTAATGACAGCCTATATAGACTTTTAGCTCGTTCTATTCAAGCCTTAGCACATGATTCAATAAGTACGAGTGAGCTGTAGCATAAAAGATTTGCTCATCTAAATTTCAGAACTTTGTCATCTATGGGTAGTTGGCCTTCGAAAGCTGAATCAAGATCATGAAGGTGTCTGCAAAAGGTATGCTCTAGATAAAAACATTAAAAGTCTTTTTCATAGTAGTGAAAGTAGAGCAAAGGATATCCTAGAGCTGATTCATTCCGACTTTGTGGTTCTATGTATGTTGCTTGATTAAGTGGTTTTTGGTATTATGTTACTTTTATTGATGACCTCTCACAAGTCATAGATTTATTTTCTAAAATCTAAAGAGTTTGATGAAGAATTGTCCAGATTTAAAGAATTTAAAGCTCTTGTAGAAACTTTGTCCAATAAGAAGATAAAGGTTTTAAGGTCTGATAATGGAGGTGAATATACTGTATATTTCAAAAAATTTGTATTGAAGCTGGGATTAAGAGGGAATTTTGTGTCCCTTATAATCCACAACAAAACGGTGTAGCTGAAAGAAAGAACAGGTCTATTATTGAGGCAGCGAAAGCCATGATCCATGATCAAGGCCTTCAAACATTTTTATGGGCAAAAGCTTGCAGGACAACGGTATATGTTCAGAATCATACTCCACATCAAATCCTAGACAATATGACACCTGAAGAAGCATTCACAGGTTCTAAACCAAATATTAGTCATCTCAAAAATTTTGGATGTCCAGTTTACATTCATGTTCCAAAAGATAAAAGGACTAAGTTAGAACCTTCAGGAAAGAAAGACATTTTTGTTGGTTATAATGAATCATCAAAAGCATATAGGATTTAAATTCGAAGTCAAAAGCAGATTGAAACCAGCAAAGATGTAGCTTGCAAAAGATCTAAAGAATCTAATATGGAAATTGATAGAGAAGATCTTGAGCCTTCTCCAGATATGGATATTGCTGTCCCAGATTCCCCTTCAGAGATTCAGAGGGAGACTATTGAGTTAGAAGATTCTATCGATCTTGTTGATCCTCTAGATACTACTGCTGATCCAAGTAATGCTTCATTTGACAAGAAGAGACCTTTGTGGGTCAGGCATACTATGCAAGAGGCTGAAAAATATGCAACCCCATGTGGCACTTTCAAGGAAAGTAAAAGACCTCATAAGTTTGCAAGATATGTTGCTCTGATGAGTCCATATTATAGCATCCGAGCCCTCAAGTTTTGAGGAGGCTTCAAAACAGCAAGTATGGAAGGATGCCATGATGGAGAAGTATCAATCCATAATCAAGAATGATGTTTGGGACATTGTTCCTAGGCCCAAAGGTAAATATGTTGTTTCCTCTAAGTGGTTGTTCAAAATCAAACATGTAGCTGATGGGAGTGTTGAAAAAAATAAAGCCAAATTTGTTGCTAGAGGGTTTTCTCAAAACGAAGGTATAGATTATGAGGAGACCTTTGCTCTTGTAGCACAATACACTTCTATCAAAACTATTATTGTTGTTGCAGCAGTTAGAGGATGAAAGTTTTATCAAATGGATGTGAAGACGGCATTCTTGAATGGGGTAATTGAAGAAGAGGTATTCATTGAGCAGCGAGAGGGTTTTGTGATTCATGAGAAAGAATCACATGTGTGCAGATTGAAAAAGGCCTTGTATGGCCTTAAGCAAGCTCCAGATGCATGGTATGAGAGAATTGATCATTATCTATTGAGTTAGGGTTTTCTAAAGAATGATGTTGATCCAAATTTATATTTCAAGGTAATTGATGATAAAGCCTTAATCTTAGTACTTTATGTTGATGATTTGTTTCTTACTAGTGAAGATGGTCTCATTGATAAATGTAAGGAGTTAGTTTCTGAATTTGAAATGAAAGATCTCAGCATTATGCACTACTTCCTTGGGCTTGAGGTATGGCAAAGACCAAATGAGATTATCGGTTATCCTGAGTCAAGGGAAATATGCTATTGATATTTTGAAAAGGGTTTGGTATGTTAGACTGTAAATCCATGGCAACTCCTATGGAAGCAAATCTGAAAAAGTTACATGAGGTTGCGGCCAATTTAGATTTAGTTGATCCCACTATGTACAGGGAATTAATTGGTTCTTTAATGTATTGGATTAATACTAGATCTGATATATGCTATGCTATTAACACTCTCAGTCAGTTCATGTGTAAACCAAGACAGATTCATCTTGTTGCAGCCAAACATATTTTGAGATATGTGTGTGGTACAGTGGGATATGGTCTAAAATATTCTTCTTGTGAAGAGCTGAACTTGCAGGGTTTTTCTAATTCAAATTGGGCAGGATGTGTGCCTAACAGAAAGAGCACTTCAAGTTGTTGTTTCAGCCTGGGTTCAGCTATGATTTCCTAGTGCAGCAGGAAACTGTCATGTGTTGCTCAAAGTACAGCTGAAGCTGAATATGTTGTAGCTTGTGTGGCTGCAAGAGAAGCAATGTGGCTTCACAAACTTCTTGCAGGACTGTTTGGGCAGCCTTTGGAACTACTATGATTCTTTGTGACAACCAAAGTTGTGTGAAGCTTTTGGTTAATCTTGTTTTCCATGATAGAACCAAGCATGTGGAAATCAAGTACTATTATTTAAGAGATATGGTTCAAAGGAAAGCAGTTGAGCTCAAGTACATTGGCACAAAAGGGCAGACAACGGACATTCTCACCAAGCCACTTCCTAGAGTGAAGTTTTCTTATTTTCGAGATAAGCTTGGTATTGTGGAGAATGATGCTCTTGCTGAGAGAGAGTCTCAACTTCAGTGATTCTTATCTTATGATGTTAATGCATTCTTCTTTGTGAGAGAAATTTGAGGTGCAAGCCCTTGTTAATGCATTCATCTCTACGAGAGAAGTTTGAGGTGAAAGCCCTTGTTCCACCCTCTGAGAGTAGCCATGGTGGATCCACCCTCTGGGAGTAGCCATGGTGGATGTCATGTGAGAAAATCCATGACTTAGCTCTTGTATTTCTTCACCCTCTGGGAGTAGTCATGGTGAATGTCATGCTGAGATGACAATATCATTATAAGTTTTTTTTGTTATTAACACATTTTTGGTTGCAGCTCTTTGTGTTTGTCATGTTGTGTGACACCATGACAAATAAATAATCTCTCTCTTGCTAAGAGGGAGTGTTAAAGATCTAGTAGCTGCATGAGAGGCCATTTATACCTGTGGTGATCAGCATTGAGTTTCTCAGAAGTATATTTGTGTTGATGGACTGTGATCATCATAGTCTGGTTCGTTCATTTGTATGGATGCTCTCCTATGTTCCTGTTTCTCTGTTTTGTTCGGGAGCTTCTTCTTCTGCGAATATGATATTATCTTCCCTTCACTATTTCTTATTCAGTGAGGCTCAGCATGTTTCTATTATTGTTACCGTCCAGACTCCGTATGACTCTCCTATCATGTTCGAGCTGTACTCTGATCGTGCTCCAGCTGTTCCGTATCGAGTTCGTGCTGTTCCTTTATTGTGTTTGAGCAGTTGTGTTATTGTTTGAGGATGTATTAGACACATTCTCTATCTGCTGAGCTGCATGTCTTTGCATCATGCGAAAGATGACTGGTATCGTGAGGTGGCTCATGGTATCATTAACGGTTCGTGCTTTAATGGTTGTGGTTATTATTGTAATGCTAGACTCTTTGCCTTCCACTGCGTGACCTTTCAGTTTCTGAAGACTATACACTGTATGAGCTTCGGTGGAGTAAAATGGCTCTTGTCTTTGGTATATCATGAGCTGCTTCAGATTTTGTGTGCGACGTCTGGTCATTGTTCGCTGAAGTTTTCATGTGTTTGAGTAATAAGCTACAGCAGATTGCTTTTACTGAATAAGAGATATTTGTTTTATATATTCGATCTGTGTAAGATCGATACATACATTTTGTGAGTATTTCGAGTGTCCATGAGATACTCATGCTTATTTGTTTTGAACTGATAAATTAGTGTTCAAAGAGAAATAAGGCTTATTGATTGACTGTTAGTGTCTTCAATCATAAGCAAGAAATTATTGTATTTGGTTGAGAACTCAATAAAAGTATCATCATTTTTGTGGGTTGGGCATTTCACCCTCAAGTGGAGGGTTTTCCTCGGATAAGTCTTTTGTGTCCTCTGTTCGTTGTGTTTTGAATCTCAGTTTATTGCATTATTATACATTCTGGTTCAAAATTTAACAAGGGGAATAATGGAAATAGGAATAATAAATTGCCAAGGGTAGTTAATTAAATAAAGATTTTACTAGTTAATATAGAAAGGTGATAAAATAGTTATTATGGGGATAATTGATTAAATAAATGCTTATTTAACTAATTTGCAGAAAATTTATAAATGAAAATTAGAGGTAAATTTGGAGTTTCTACACCCATTCCCAATCAATCTTGAGCCAATTTTTATATAGCATCTCAATAAAATCACACATGGAGGAGTGGCAGAGTCCAGCAGACTATTGCATTTAATCTAGTTCAACCCTAATCCTTATCCATATCTATTTTCTCACATTTACAGTCATCCCACTTATTCATCATTTATTACACCCGTATTCCAATATGCATGAGATAAACTCTTTATTTTTATTTGCTTTCTATATCTCTATGCATTTTTTTATGCCTTTAAATTTACAAAATATAAGTTTTTTTTTTCTCTCTTTACTGTGTTTCTATAAATTTTTGAAAATCCAAAATTTCCCTGATTAAATCCCAATTTTATGAAAAGAAATATATATATACATATCTATATATATATATAGATATATATATATATATATATATCTTTTGGTTTCCCAATTTATTTCTGCCAACGATTTTTTCTGCTATCCTACCACCTAGTGTATAATGTCGGCTACTTCTCAGCATAATGAGTCAGCTAGTTTCATAATTTACAATCATTCTTTCTCTACATTGGAAGACTGTCAATTCTAGATGTTAGAGACTGCACCAAGAAAGGGGGTAATTCCTCCCAGGGTCGTTCAGCCAAACCCTCTTGACCTTTTTCCTAACGATAGTATCAGATCCCAGAAATAGAGTGATTACTCTCAGGATTATTCAGCCAAGCTCTCTAAACCCAATTCTATCCCCTAAGGACACTGTTATATCCAAGAAATGTTAGTATTTAATGGTCTTTCAGTAAGATAAAATGCTAAGATCAGTAAATATTACTATCTCCTAAAATCCTTGCATTAAAACATTAAATAAATTCTTCACTCAGTCCTAGAGGGACAACCTTATTTCAGTGAAACACGGAGACGCGCGCAGCCCCCCAAAACCCCGGAGTACCGGGTGCGGGGATGTCCCCGGGACGGGTACGCCACACACCCGAGCACCCCCACTAGCAGCCGAGCGCAGCCGCACCCGTCGGGTGCTCGGGGTCTTGGGTGCGGGGGTTGGGTGCTGCCCAGCCATCCCTCGACCGCACCCGGGACACAACGGGGTGTGGCCGGCTACGGCAGCCCCAAAAACAAATATTAAAAAAAAATTTATAATTTTTTTTATAATTAAAGCTTGTTTAGAAACCCTAAAAGGGTGTGGCTCCCATAAAAAGCCCTCTAAGCCTTCATAAGGCTCATATGTTTCATTTGGCATTCACATTTGACATCCACATTTCTACAACAGCTGAGAGGAAAGTGAGAAAAAGAGTTTGAAAGAGCTTGGAGACTGATTTTGTAAGTGATTGCAAGATCAAAAGGAGCAAGAGGAGCAAGGAGATTCCATTTTGCAAGTGATTCATCAAGCACAAGGTATGGTTTTTACTATTTTCTTTGTTTTATTTTCAGATTTTCATTTTTGAATTCATTGTTTGAGTTTTAGTTTTATTGTTTTAGATTCTTGTTGATAGGCTGAATATGTTGAACGTGCTTCAACATTGATTCTTTGAATGCATTGTGTCAAAGCATTATGTTAAATTTTTAATTTTATTTGTTATTAAGTTAGGCTGAAAACTGCTTATTAGTTATAAATTTCAATTTCAATTTCTAAACTAGGCTGAAACTAGTTAATTTTTTTTTTAAATTACTAATTAAGTTGTTATTTTAAATGCAGTGTCTAAATGGCCTCTGGTCAAAGTGGAGAAGAAATGGGATTGTATGAGGGAAGTGCTAGTATATCTGAGTATGAGCCTGATCATGAGGGAAGTAAGCATGGGGATGATCCAGAAGCCCAATCTGAACCTCCTTATATTGCACCGGGAGTACCTTCTATTGACTGCCCCTCAAAGATATTGACACAGTTTGCTAGGTGTCCTTTTGATCCAAAGTCCCCTCTAAAACAATTTGCAGCCAGAATTTCACTCCCTACTGTTAGTGTTTTAATAGCTGCGAGAGAAATCATCCTATTCTCAGATTTAATTTCTGCATCAAGCTGTTTCTGTTACTCACCTCTTCATCGTGTGTTATCTGGGCATCGAGAATGGTCTGTGTTGGCATCGGGAATTTGTCCGGCTGGCAACGGTTCTCTCACTCATTCTCGACGTCTATCTTGTAACTGCTGATGACATGGCATCGTAGTCTCCCAGAATTCTATCACCCGTTCCTTATTATGGAGGTTACGTTGAGCTGTATTGTCGGTGCAGCATTAATCATTAACAGTTGGTAACGACACGCTTTCGGTCTTTCATTGCGGCTCTTCAGTTGCTTGGAGGTGTCGTTTCATTGTGTACACGAAGATTAATCACTATGTGGTGTTAGACGCACTTGGTGTGATTATTTTATCGTGTGCTGCCTGTGTGTGTGGGTGTTGAGTTTTATATTCAGTGTGTGAGTGTTCAACATATGACGGTATCGAGTTGTGTGCTCTTCCTGCTCTGAGGATACATGAGTCTCAATGTATCTGCAGTTATTATACATATTTCAGTGGGTTGTGAGTTCTGGAATAATCGCACTAAGTGTATATGTGCTGAGGCTCATTTTGTATTATCTATTTGTTTACCATATGTGTGTGGGATCGTTGAGCAGTCTATGTGATTCTTTATGTTTGTAACCAGTTGTTTTAGAAGTCTATGAGATTGTGAGACATTTTGATACGAGAAAAATCAGGCTTATTGATTGACTAGTTGGAGACTTCAATCATAAGCAAGAATACTTGTATTTCTTTTGAGATCTGAATAAAGGATCTATCTTTTGGGTGTGGCTGGGTTTTTCCCTCGAGTAGGAGGGTTTTCCCAGGGTAAATAATGGTGTCATCTGTTGATTGATTTATCTGATTATTTCTTCTGCAATTCTGGTTCGAAAACTTAACATGGTATCAAAGCAGGTCTAGTAAAGATCCTGAACCAGAATAGGAAAAGAGGGAATTTAAGAGAAGCAAGTATCAAAGGTTTAGCGCCTCTACATTCTTAATGCTTTGGCTTCAACAGGGGCACAAATTTGTTTGGTGGCATAGGGCTGACTGGTTGGTGATTGTGTGTTCCATTCAGTTAGGTCTCTGTCTGATCTTCAAGCCTATAGTCAATTCAAAAGTGATCTGAGCACTCACCGCTGCATTTCAAGCGGTTGGGACAATTAATTCTTGAGAGTTACATGTACAGGAAGCTCCAACAGAGGTTGGAGAGGCAGATTTCATATGTGATGCACTAACAAAGCAGTCCCATCTGATTATTACTTCTAATCTATTGATTTTTCTGCTAACAAAGGAATGATTGGTGCATTTGAGAGATAAGTATAGACACTCTTGAAGTATTTTATGATTATACCTTTGACTATTGATCATGAACTTTGTATAGTTAATTCATGCATTAATGTTGGGAGTAGTGAAGTCATGTGTGCTTCTAGCATTACTTTAATTGATTCTAATACTGATCTCTCTAAAATGCTTCCAGGATGGATCGAGGAGCACAAGGATGATGAGAGATTGCAACCTGAGTTGTATTGGTGGCTCTTAAAAAAAAAGTACCTATTCAGATTGTCTTGTGACCAGCTCTTCTAAGAGGAAGAAATTAGATTCAGAGGGAGCTTGTGTGGCTGAGGGAATCAACAAGCTTACAGAGAGGCTTTGGAAGCTCCTTGTTTGGTCAAACTTTGGAGTTAATCTATGATTTATTGTGATATTCAAAAGCTTTGAGTATGCTGCCCCTGTTGAGAGGGAGTCCCGGTTGAGAGGAAGTCTTGATCTTTAGATAATCCTTTATGTGCCTTAATGCATTCTTCTCTGGGAGAAGTTTGAGGTGAAAGCCCTTGTTCCACCCTCTGCGTGTAGGCAAGGTGGTTAATGCATTCTTCTCTGAGAGAAGTTTGAGGTGAAAGCCCTTGACCCACCCTCTGCGTGTAGGTATGGTGGGATCACCCTCTGCGAGAAGGCAAGGTGATAGTGCATTCTTCTCTGGGAGAAGTTTGAGGTGAAAGCCCTTGATTCACCCTCTGGGAGCAGCCATGGTGGAAGTTGTTCATGTGAATTCCGTGATTTTGTTGTGATCTTCTAATCATGTTGAATATTTGTTGTGATCTTTTATATCCATGCTCTAGATGCAGCTATAATGGATGGTTTGTTATTTTCATTTTCACTCTAGGAGTAGCTATGGTGAATATTGTTATATGTTTTGCTTCACCCTCTAGGAGTAGCTATGGTGAATATTGTTATGCTAAGATAACAATTTTATTGTGAAAATCCGTGATGAGATTTTGTTATTGACATGTTTTGTTGTAGCTTCATTGTGCTTGTCAGGTTCAGACACACGATGACATTTGTATGATCTCTCTCTTGCTAAGAGGGAGTGTTAATGTTTTAATAGCTGCGAGAGAAATCATCCTATTCTCAGATTTAATTTCTGCATCGAGCTGTTTCTGTTACTCACCTCTTCATCGTGTGTTATCTGGGCATCGAGAATGGTCTGTGTTGGCATCGGGAGTTTGTCCGGTTGGCAACGGTTCTCTCACTCATTCTCGACGTCTATCTTGTAACTGTTGATGACATGGCATCGTAGTCTCCCAGCATTCTATCACCCGTTCCTTATTATGGAGGTTACGTCGGGTTGTATTGTCAATGCAGCATTAATCATTAACAATTGGTAACGGCACGCTTTCGGTCTTTCATGTGCGGCTCTTCAATTGCTTGGAGGTGTCATTTCATTGTGTACAAGAAGATTAATCACCGTGTGGTGTTAGACGCACTTGGTGTGATTATTTTATTGTGTGCTACCTGTGTGTGTGGGTGTCGAGTTTTATATTCAGTGTGTGGGTGTTCAACATATGACGGTATCGAGTTGTGTGCTCTTCCTACTCTGAGGATACATGAGTCTCAATGTATCTGCAGTTATTATACATATTTCAATGGGCTGTGAGTTCTGGAATAATCACACTAAGTGTATATGTGTTGAGGCTCATTTTGCATTATCTATTTGTTTACCATATGTGTGTGGGATCGTTGAGCAGTCTATGTGATTCTTTATGTTTGTAACTAGTTGTTTTAGAAGTCTGTGAGACTGTGAGACATTTTGATACGAGAAAAATCAGGCTTATTGATTGACTAGTTGGAGACTTCAATCATAAGCAAGAATACTTGTATTTCTTTTGAGATCTGAATAAAGGATCTATCTTTCGGGTGTGGCTGGGTTTTTCCCTCGAGTAGGAGGGTTTTCCCAGGGTAAATAATGGTGTCATCTGTTGATTGATTTATCTGATTATTTCTTCTGCAATTCTGGTTCGAAAACTTAACACCTGCAGCTACAAGTTGTGGCACACGAAAATGGAAATGTAATTTATGTGGCACAGAATGGTTTGGCAGCATTACTAGGGTCAATTCACACCTTCTCTTTTGGACTGGATTTGGTGTGAGTTCGTTCAAATTCTTGGCAAATGCTGAAAATGTGAAGTGTAGAATTGAAATAAACAAATTGTGGGGCATTCCTGATGATAGTGCAGTTGTAGTGCCTAAATCTTTGGCTAGTAGGCAACAAGTTCAGGCTATTCAGTAGTTACAGGGGCAGTGAGATACTTCTACACGTATCTTGCATCAAAGAGCATGGACTTTGCCAAATTCAGCTTCCATTCCTTCATCCATTTAGAGTTCAACAAGGGAGAGCAGCAGGGGGAAACGGAAGGCAGGAAGTTCTACTACTAACCCCATTTCTGATTTATTTAACATGCACATAAAGGATCGGTTAGACAATGCCATTGGTACATTCTTATTTGCCAATGGCATCTCATTGCATGCTACTCGATCTCCTTATTATAGGGATATGATGTCCTTGGTGGCGAAAGAGGGAGGGTCATCATATGTGCCACCAGGTGAGCACAAATTGAGGACGACGGTCTTGGATAGGCAGTATAACAAGATCGGGGTTTTGATGGAGCAGATGAAGGCATGCTGGATGGAGTGGGGTTGCAACATTATTATGGATGGGTGGATGGACATTAGACATCGTCCACTCATCAACATCATGGTCACATGCACTGAGGGCCCATACTTTCTGAGGGCAGTTGATTGTTCAGGGCATCGTAAAGATGCTGATTTTCAGTTTCACGTCCTTAGGGATGCCATTGAGGAGGTTGGGCCACAAAATGTGGTCCAAGTAGTGACAGATGCAACACATATGTGCAAAGCTGCAGGGAGGCTTGTTGAGGCAACCTATAGACATATTTGGTGGACTCCATGTTGTGTGCATGCCATGAACAATGCACTCAAGGACATGGTAAAAATTGGATTAAACAAGTGGTTCATGATGCGAGAGAGGTGCAGATGTTTATTTGCAATCACCATACTTCACATGCATTGTTCAGGAGCTTCGCGAAGAAGGAGTTCCTGAAACCAGTTGAGACTTGATATGCATCATATTACATTCTCTTGGAGAGAATGGTTGAGTTGCAAGAGCCACTACAACTCATGGTTATGACACGGGAATGGAATCGGTGGGCTGAGTCTAAAACGAAGCAGGGGAAGAGGGTAAAGGAGACGGTGAAGAGTGATCAGTTTTGGATTGATGCAAAATACATAGTCTCCATCATTACTCCAGTTTTCATGGTCATCAAATATGGTGATGAGGATGCACCTACCCTTGGAGAGGTTTATGAGTGCGTTGATTCCATGCTTGGCCAGATGAGGGCTGTTGTGCGTGAGAGAGACCCCACTCTAGCATTCTATACTGAGCACATTCAGCCTATCATTCACCGCAAGTGGGAGAAGCTGAACACTCCTTTGCACATGGCTGCCTATGCATTGAATCCTAAATGGTACATGTCTAGGCCTAATAGAGTTACACCACTTCAGGATGATGAGGTGAAGGCCGGGTTCTTTCGGTGCATTGGTAAGATGTTTGATGCTGAGACTGTTGGTTGGATTTGCTCTGAGTGGACAGAATTTGCCACTCTTACAGGTAATTGTTAATTCAATATTCGACGTTTGTTATTAATATTTAGTTTTATAGTTTTACTATCTTAGTATCTAGAGTTTGGTAACTTTGCTTTTAGTTTTACATTATGTTACAACTTATTATGTTCCAAGATACTCGGATTTGGCAAAGATGGACATTAGAACTATCACACAAAAGCATTCGATATTGTGGTGGAAATGTCATGGAGCACAAAGGGCAAAGATTACCACACTAGCCATCCGATTGCTTTCTCAGGTTTGTAGTTCCTCATCTTTAGAACCTATTCAAGTTTTTAAATTTTAATTAATTTATAAACATAAGAGTTTTTAATTTTAGTTTTACTTTTCTGATTTTATAAATTTGTTTGCTATCTCAGGTTTCTAGTTCCTCAACTGCAGAGAGGAACTGGTCTACTTATAGCTCCATCCACTCTATTAAGAGGAACAAACTTACCTCTAAGAGAGCAGAGAAGCTAGTTGTTGTACAGAGTGCCTTGTGTATTGTAGATCGCAAGACACGCAGGTACAAAGAGAACCCAGCAGCATGATGGGATGTAGAGCCAGAGAATCCAGTACAGATCGATGAGGACAAGATTGCAGCAAAAGCCCATGTAGGGCTAGTTGGTGTTCCTTTGGCACACCTTGACCACGAGGACTTTGAGTCCGGTAGTTCTAGTGATGAGGACTTTGGCTTGGGGGATGATTAGAGGCCTCCCATTCTTACATTTTGACATGATTTCAAATTGACATTTTGATTTTGTACTCATTTTGATATTGATGATTGATCATGATTCATTATATCATATCATGCTACTCTGCTCATTGTAATCATGATCATCTTTATGATATATGACATATTGATATTTCATATTTGAACACTGAATTTTCAATTTTGAATCTTTGTCATTTGATAGTAGAACATGATAGTTGTATGTTTATAACTTTAAACTTTGAAGTTTATATTACTATGTTTAAATGATTATGTTACTATGTTGAATGTTCAATAGTTCTAGTTCGTGTATTTCAATTTGGTATGTAACTTAGTAGTTCAATTTGGTATGTTAAATTGAAACATCTTTTCATAATTAATATTTCAAGTTATATATGTATAGTATATGAAGGAAGCTGAGGCTAAAATGGTTGTGGTTCCAGCAGGGCAAGCTCGTCATGTTCCAAAGAAGAAGCGTTTGAGTGGAAGGAGGACGGCTTCGTCCAAATATAAGTGTGTTGGAGCATAGGTCCTGGGTCTGTGTCTTTTTTTTATTAAGACTCTGCATTGTTTCAGTTAAGTTTTGTTTCTTTTGCAAAGTACCTTTGGCCCCAATGCGTGTATATTGGGCCCTTTTCACTGTCAGGAAGACTGGGTGCTTTTGGGTAGAGTCTGGTTTTGTTTCCTCCATGGCTCTTAACTGGGTAGAAATTTGGGGAAATGAAACTCTTCGTGTTGGTAAGGTTTTGTCTGAAACTGTGCATAGCCGTTTATGTGGACGAATTATGATAGCTTAATGTCCTCGAAGCATGATTTTTTGTAATGCTGATATGAAAATACAGAGTGGGGGTGGTATTGATTAATGGTGGATGTGGGTTGGCGGGGTTTTGGTTTTTCGGAGTTCAAGCCTGTTTTTTGGAAGGTTTTTGGAGTTCATTAATGTCTGGCGTATGGGGTTACAGTAGTTTTTTGTCTCAGATATTTTGATGTAACTATGTAATACCTATTTCGATGATTAACAAAATACAATATTATTAACGACCCAAAAAAAAAATTTAAACCGACCACAAAAAAAAACCTATCTGGCTTGTCTATACCGGCACGCTTACTGTTTCCCATATTGAAGGCAATGTCTGTCTTTTGGAAGACACGTGTACAAGCATTCTGAATAATCAAAGCTAAATTGGCAATCTATGGCAATTATGAGATGAATATTTGCAGGCTGTGTAAGAAACAACAAACTAAACCGTAAGTAAACCAGTGTCCTCCACTAACTAGTTGAACAATGCAAAACCTTGGGGTTTTCAACTAAACCCTTATCCTAACAGACAGTGCCAGAACACAAGGTTTAAATATTTCTGCAATAACAACCCAAGGATTCGAACAATGAATAGAGAAAAATGTGTAGGGACAGAACATTTGTCTTCATTTACAGAAATAGAGGGGATCAAAAGCCATTTCGTACTTACTCGATTTCTGAGGAAAGCTGATTTGAAGCCTGAGCTTGAGCTTGAGCTTTTAAAACAAAATAATGCAAATCAGGGCCAGCTTTCTTCTTCTTCGACTTTTGCAACTGTGTGTCGGATAAATACTTCAAAAATAGGCGTTTAGAATTGACCGTGGATCTTATGACATGAGAAGATGTAACAGTTACAGGAGACTTCCAGCCAACTATAAAACTTCGCCAATTTTGATGTCGTTGTTGATTGTGGAGGAAGACTGGTTTGATGCAAGTGCAATTTAGTACAGACATTTTGGGCAGATGGAAGTTGAGAGGAAAGGTATGAGTTATGGGTATCATTCTCTTCCCCTCCACAAAAACTTCAGCTTCGACTCCTATTTTTTTATTTTCGCTTATCCTTCCATTTCACAGGTAAAATTAGCGGTATCACTTGTGTGGGAGGGACAACTTAATATTTTGTAATGTTAGAAATTGCATAATTGGTACATTCGGATATTGTGTTAGATTCATCTTTTATTGTAATGATAAGGGTATAGATGATAATAAAAAAATTATTGATGGTTGATTTTTATTTTTTATGAATAGTGTTATTTCTATTAATAAGATAAAGTATATTATTTGTAGAAAAAATAGGAAGATATAGGATCACCCTTTAAATGAGTAGCAATTGGAGGATTAAAAAATGTATAGGTAATGTAGAGAACTAGAAATATGGGCTAAGTTTGAAGAGAAAACATCACATATAAAGCCGCTAAGCAACTAAAGCAATGGTTGAGGGTAGTGGAGGAGGATCTCGATCATTCTTGGGACCCCATATATCAGTAGGGTTGAGGATAGCATCTGAGAGGGACCGTCCTTCTTCAACTGTAGCATCCTTTATCTTTTTCTTAGTCCTTCCAAGAAGGAGAGATTACCAGTGCCAAATGTGAGAGCCACTTGAAAGAGGTGGTTCAGCTGTTGCTACCACTAGTAGAAGGGCTCGCATTCCTTGTACCCCACCTAGAGGTTGAGCCCCTTGTGGCAAAGAGGTGGAGCGCCACCTTTGAAAGTCTCTATCACTACCAAATTGGCAATGAGGACCCTTGGACCATGGGATTTGAGAGAGGCACACTAAGGAACTTTAGTCACATCGATAATTACATAGCAAAAATTGGTCACAGGAAGCAAAAGGATCTGGAGGCACTCTAGAAATCATATAAGGAGCATTTCCCTAATGCTCGAAGAGCTCCTACAAGTGGGCCACATTCAATGCAACCTTGTTGGCTTGCACTTGAATCCAAACAATCACATTATTACATTTACATGCTTTGGTTAAAAGAAAATCATAAACATCAATTAAGTTGTGAGAAAATAAAATAACATTTATATCTTTCCATAATGTGAAGAGGATTTTACCCTGAAAGCATTGGGTAAATTTGAAGGGGATTTGAGACGAATGCCCAAGAAGAACCATATGTCAGGAAAAAAAAGTTCTAATTCCAAAAGTGTTGGGCACAATGACAAAATCAAAAGAGGTGTGTGAAATCTTTTGGTTGCTCACAAAAAGGGCTACATAGATCTAGAACACCTAAGTGTCACGGGTGAGAGCCCAACAACAAGCCTTGGAAAAGATATGCCATCCAAAAAGAACCAACTTGGGCTCAACAATGGTAGACCATATAGTTTGAAACTATATAGTCCTAAAAAGTTAGCACCCATAATTGGATGCTTTAGGACCTAGTAGACCCCATTTTGGTGATTTTGAGGTATGAATATTCGTTAGGCTTGATCCATGTGACCCGATTCTTCTTTTCCCACACTTATTCATTGTCCCCAAAGTCCCGGTGAAATTTGAGCCTATTTTTCTTGGGACAGGTTACCAAAATCAACATGTCCCTAGTGTTTTGGGTTCAAATTTTGCCTAGAGCCCAATATCAAGGTCTTCTTTCTAAGTTTTTAGTTATGGTCAACTTGGATCAAATTTGAATCCTAAATGGAGGGAGTAAAGTATAAAAGAACCTCCTCTCCCCTCATTTGGCATATCATAATCAATTGCAATCATTTTGGCAAACAAGTAATCAAGTGTAAGCTATCCATCAAGTAATCAAGCAATCAAGTTGTGTAATTGAGGATTTGGATTCAATATTTGAAGGCAAGCATCCAATTCAAGATCTCCAAGTCTCCATTTCTTCAAGATCTATCAAGTCAAAGGCAATCCTCTCCAATTGATGCAAGTTTCTCTCCCAAGATGGCCAAATAGAGGAATTCTCAATCAAGCAAGAAGATTCATCCTTCTCTTTGTCTCCTTCGCATGTGGTTATCAAGCATATCTACATTCTTGATCTATGAGTGTTAATCATAGATCTGTGCATTTGTGAGGGGATCATTGTTCCTACTTCACATTCCAAGGTCAACTATTTGGATTCCAAGTTCATTCAAACATCTTCATGGATTTGAGTGATTTCTACATCTGTCCATAAGGGTTTTATGCAAGGTAAATCAATAATTTATCTTTTTACATTATTTCCTTTATGCAATTTCTATCATATTTCAAGGTTGATTCCTAAGTAGGGGTTTGACCAAGGCAAACCCCTTTTCCAAACCTTTTTCCCATTTTTTGTGTACAAGAACAAGTTACGGAGCCGTCAGAACTTTTATGGGCAATGCAAGAGCAATTGCAAATTTTGTGAAATTTTCATCCAAAAGTGTTGGGAGCACATCGCAAAAACTAACCTATCCCTAGGTACAGGTCAAGTTTCACCTTATCCCTGCCATTTTTGGCTAAAATATTTTGAGCAGGTGTGTTCTATCTTCTGATTTTCATTTCCATCAATTTCGGCTTGTTATCAATTCGTATCAATCTATTTTGATCATCTTTTTAGTGACTTTCCTATTAGATCTACTTAATCAATCTCATTTCATTCCATTACATCTTTAGTGAGGGACAAATCTGTATTCCTAATTAGTTTCTTGAGTCACCTCTTGAGCCTATTAGGGATACTCTTCCTTCCTAATGTGCAATTAATAAAATAGGGAAGTAATTCACTTAGTATCTTTTATGTTGCATTGCTCTCCCCATTTTCCCACTGTATATTTTGGTGAACCCCACTATCTTACATACTTTTGATTTGGTAGTTAGATTCTCTTTGTATGATCTTCTTTGTATGTTTCTTTAAGATCTAGATCTACTTATATATGCTTTACATTACATCTTTGAATTTGTTAGATAAGAACCTTATTATTGAATTAGATCTATATCTTCTTTCTCATTCCCTTGTGCATGAGTGTTATCACTTTGACTCCTACCTATAGCATTCCAATTAGGAGAAGTCATAGACTAATGGGTTCCTTTGATCATGAGCCTTCTCTCTTTCCTAGGAATCTTGATGAGACCAACATGCATCCTAATAAAATCAATCCTAGTGTGGAGAATAACTCTTCCCATTGTTCTCACGATGAAGATGAGGCTTTAAGAGTCCTTCCTATGCAAGTCCAAAAGCTTTCCAATGACTTTGAGAAGTTTGAACAATGGTTAGGACAAGAAAGCTCTAATCCTGAAGTCATTTATTTGTAGAGGTCTTAAGGAAGTTAATTCATAATGATGAACATGGTGTTAACATCTTGTGTAGTATCTCCCATCTCATTGATAACAATGTTAAGACTATTAGAGATTGTGCCCAAGAGCTAGGTTTTATTCCACCTACCACTATTATTGAGACCTCTATGCCCATTTCTAGCTCAATTTCTAGTGTGTCTAGTTATGCTCCACCTATTCATAACAACTTTAATTCAAAATCTCAATTGTGCACATGTTATCATCCCTAATCATATTCCTATTCCTTCAAGTGTGTGATGTGTTTCTTTACCTACATCAATGCCCACTTGCAATAGTGTGCCCTTTTCATATTCAATTGTTCCTTCCATTTCTCATAATGCTCTGAACATTTTTGGCATATCTCCTCCTACCATCCTTTCTACTAATTCTACCATTAATAGCTTGGCTCAAACTGTCTCTTCCTTGCAACAACAAATTTCTTCAATGACTCAATCCAAGTTCAACATTCCTACTTGCAATATTGTTAGTCATTTATCTTTGGATATCATTTGTATTATTATTCCACAATACATGGAGATTCCTCATCTTGAGACCTATAATGGTTATAAGGGTGATCCTTTGACTCATGTTAAAATCTTTCAAACCTTGTCTAGTGATTTCTCTCATGACCATAGCTTCATGGCTAAGCTATTTACCAGAACCTTCCGCGACAAAGCCTAGAAATGGTTTTTTTTTTTGCCTCCTTATTCTATTAATTATTTTCAAAATCTTGCTAATGCTTTCATTCAACAATTTCAAAACAACATTGGTCCTAATATTTCTTTAACTAATTTAATGCATTGTAAACAAGGTGTTAAAGAAAGAGTGGTTGATTTCATTGGTATATTTAAGCATTTGCACGCTTAGATTTCTTATCGTGTGCCTAATATTGATGTACAATGAATTTTTATTTCTAATTTACAAAAAGACATTAGAGATAAGATTCTAATTTTTTATTTTTCTTCTTTTACTCAATTATGTGCAGTGCTTCATAATTATCAACTTCAAGTGAGACACTTTGAGGCATGTGTTAGTATCCACTAGAAAGCAAATAGTATCTCTATATTTTTCTACTACTAATGGAGGTATTCGATAGTGTTTTTGCATCTTAATTTGAAATTCCTTAAAATATACCCACATGATTTGGTTATATTCTTCATCTAATTATGATATATAGTCATTGATCTCATAAACTATTGGTCTATCTATTTTCCAATTTACATTACCTATGCCTAGAAATAAATTCTTCACATAAAAGTATAAACAAACAAGAAATTATCCATACTTAACTTCTTGCTTGCGATCTCTCTATAGTTGATTCATATTTACAAATAATTATGTCTGAAACATGTCTACCAAATCATAGGCTTTTCCCAATTTTTCTATCTTGTAGGTTGCATACACATTACTACCGAGTATGTTGTTCGGTTGACTGAATTGGTAGAATTTGTAACCAATAATCGCTATTTCAAATTGTGTTTCTAGGTCCTTTACCTTGTCTACTCTCATAGCTCTTTCATCATTAGATGTCTCAATTATTTCCCTCAGCTCTTCCATGTTGCTCACTCGCAAAGTGCATTATTTTCCTTACGTCGGTAAGCCAATGACCATATGAATTAGGTCTTTCATTATTTTGATTGGATTCTCCTCGTCTAACCACATAAATTCTTCATGCATGCAACTCAGTACATATATGATCCATTCTTTATTGAATTTTGGTAAAAATACCATATGTATTAATCCTTTTGTTTCCATATGCTTATGTTCATCCTTTAAATTTCCTTCAATGCTCAACTTTGTGTAATACAGTTTGTTGATTTCTTCATCTCCCAGCTCTACAACCTTGTTGTGAATAAATTTTTTCATATCCTCTGTAAGAATAACTCTCAGAGGTAATGATGATAGAGCTCCAACATTATCTTTCTTCACTGCCTTCAATGGGTACAATTTGAATCTTGGTGTTGGTTCATCATTGATGCTTACTGTGTGCTAAAATGTTGACACACTTCTATGAGTCATTATATCCAAGATTACTCAAGAATGAGGTCTCAAATGGCGACTCATAGCTCTCTATTCATGGAGTGCAAGGGTTTGTAATGGAGGCCCTTAGTTTAGACCTAGTTTGTGCCCATGCAAGTACACCATAAAATGAGATATTCAAAGAGGAAAAGCAAGAATGCTAGTCTCCATGATCATCAAGTATGCATGCAAATGAAAATGGAAACTATTCTATATGATAACAATGCATGAAAGCAAACTAATCTATGAAAGGAAATGCTTATACAAGATTATTCTATGAAATTAAATATGAGTCCAATCTAATATGCAAGTGCAAGAGTAATCTAAATGGATTGTTATGGAAGCATGAGAAAAGAAGACAAGAAAAGAGAAGTTGCAATGTTCAAGCTCAAATGCTCAAACCCTCCTCCAAAATCGTTCTCCAAACCCGCAGCATAACAATACATAAAAATCTAGATCTCCCAAATGAGAAGGAGAGGGCTCCTTTTAAAGAGAAATGGATGGTAGAAATTAAGAGGCAAAATCAATGGACATGGTTAAGAGGCAAAAAGATGAAAAGGCCTGCCACTTAGAAATATGTGCCTTTAAAGTGTAGAGAAAAAGGGATTTTATTTATTTTTTATTAATTTTGATTTCCTTTTTCATCACAAAAAGATATAAGTGGGGATTTTATTATTTATTTAAAAGATTTTCTTTTAATAAGATTATTTTATTCAATTAAAAGGGAAGTTTTCATTTAATTAAATAAGGCTTAGGATAAAATGATCAAACCTTAGGAAAATTTGAAATAATTGAATTATTTACGATTTGATCAAGGAAATTGAAAATATTGCAAGGCATTGATTCAAGAAATTGATAAATTGGTTCCATCATTTGATAAATTGAAGAAAGGGGGCCTATAGTCTAGGCGACCATTTTAGGGTGCATACATTTGCCCTTCTTTGACTAATGTGTGATCTTCATGGGAACACATGTAGTCAAAGAATGGAGTTGAAGCATAAGATCGATTTGGGATCACAAAACAACCTAGACGTGTGATCGACGGACAGGAACACATTAGGACAAAGATAAGCTGATTGAAAAAAAAGACAAGGTCAACACCCCTGTAAATAGCTAATTGACATGTCCAAGATAAGAATCTCAAGCAAGGTTTCCCCAAGAGGAGCAATTAATAGGATTGATAAAGCTGAATCAAGGATTGAAGTTTGATAGGTATTGCCCCCTCATGATCGAAATTGAAATGAGATAGAGGAGAAACAACAAATTGATAAATGTGATCAAATCAAACTAAAGATAAGATTCTTGATGTAAGATGAAAGATATAAGGATCACAGAACCAAGGTAGATCATCAAGCATGAAATATTATGCCCCAAGGTTGAATTAGAAGAAAAGAAGTGGGGTGAAAGCGAATGGAAGATAGAAGTTTGGAAGAGGTGGAAAGAAATGGAGAGAAGAAAGAGAATTTGCCTTAAGAAAGAGAATGCCTCAAAATCAATCAACTGTTTAAGATAGAAAATTTTGATTGAGATCACAAAAGAAGATAAGGAAATGAAGATCAAAACATGACCACAGTTGATTAAAAGTCTGAAAGAAAGATGAAGGAAAACCCTCTCATAATGCAGCCTAAAAATGCAAATTAACATGAAGTCTAACAATGCAAGCTACATGAAAATGCAAAGGTGTACTTGCAATAAAGAAATTGTAACATAGGATTTTTGTGTTCATCATTCATTAGAGAATGTTAAGGAACTTATTTTCATCATTGGGCCATTATTAACAGAATCAAAAAATCACACAATCATCACTAGTCACAAGCGCAACTATGAAGATATGAATGTGATTTATATTGGATTGGAATGTGGAAAGATTCTAACATAAGCATCAAAGACATAAAGGTCAAGATGAATTTGATGTTAGCTTACCCAATTTAATGTAGCAAAACCATGCTCACATCAAGGCATAGATGTCAGGATGACCATAAGAACGGTTGTGCAAAAATAGTCAAGGATGATTCCTCAAATCTCCTAATTTTTTCAAGGGGACAACAAGAGACACTCTAGAGTTTCAAGACCACACCCACAAGCAGAAAGCAAATAAAAACATGCCCCATGTCCCAAGTCCTCTAGTTATGCATACCGGAGAAACTTATTAGACAAGGACACTCAACGAAAATCAATAACAGTTAGCACATAAAGAAAAGATCATGACATAGCTCAAGCATTAAGTGTTGTGTTTAAAAATTTAAGTGTGTTAATTAATATTGAGTTTTGAGGATAAGGATCAAATGCTTGCAAGCAGGTAAGATCATATGACAAAACTGGGTAAGACCAAACTGATAAGTGTTGAAAAACACTTGACGTCAGGGGTTGTGTTGAAAAACACAGTTGGGGTGGTGTTGAAAAACATCATTTGCAAGGTGTCCTAAAGACTAACACATCCAAGAGACCAAAACTAACACAGTTATTCCCCCTAGACAAAGACAAAGACCAATTCCAAACCAAGGCAACAAGGACAAGGCATGATGGAGAAAGGCTAAGTGTTGAGGATGCGTGCTAAGAAACAGGGGTGCAAAGACCTCAAGTAGCGCCCATTTCCAAGTTTTCACCACTTGGATTTTATTGCAATTTTTTTTTTATGACTTTTTATATTTTTTTGTATTTTTGCTACCAAGGTGCGTGTTTCTAGGATTTCACCAAGGCACTTTTTCTATTTTTTTAAATTTTTGAATTTTTTCTGATTTTTTGGGTATTTTTGGAATATATAATTTTTTTTTGGAGATACATCAAAGTGCCTATTGCTAGGTTTTCACTAAGATGATCATTTTTTAGGACATTTTCTGATTTTTAGAATTTTTGACAATATATCATTTTTTTGGATTTTTTCAAGATCAATAAGTATGTACAAAGGATGCCCCCAGACAGAACGGGCATCATGGATAGAACTTCTTTAGGTGCAAGACATTGATAGGATCAGGGAGTTGCTCTCCCTCTGCTGTAGATAGTAAATAAGCACCTAACCCAAAAGCTACTATAATGATGTAAGGTCCAAGCCAATTAGGTTCAAATTTTCCCTTTTGATCTCTATGGTGTTGATTCTTAGGATTTTCATGTAGGACAAGATCTCCCACTTGGAATTCTCTAGGGTGAACCTTTTGATAAACCCTCATATGGTCAACTGATGCTTGACATTTCTCATCTAGAATTTCTAACTCTTGAAGTCTCATGGCATGGTAGTCTTCATCTGTAACTAGACCCTTGAGGAAAACTCTAAGTGAAGGAATCTTAACCTCTAAAGGTAACAATGCTTCAACACCATATGTAAGGGCAAAAGGAGTAGCCCCAGTAGGAGTACAAATACTCATTCTATAGGCCCACAAAGTCAAATTTATCTATAAATGCCAATCTCTACCACTCTTACAAACTATTCTATGTAAGATTTTAAGAATGGTTTTGTTTGATGTCTTTGCTTGACCATTTCCTTGTGGGAAGTAAATGGAAGACCAATATTGCTTAATCTTGAATTTCTTGCAAAGTTGCTTAAGGTCTTTATTTTTGAACTGGCCTCTGTTGTCAGTGATAATCTTGGAAGGCACTCCATATCGATAGATGATATGGTTCAGAATGAATAGAGAAACTATCTTGCCTAAGGCAACAGAAAGTGGGACATCTTCTACCCATTTAGTGAAGTAATCAGTAGCAGTGATGATAAACTTGTGTCCACCTGATGAGTTGGGATGAATCTGCCCAACAAGATCAAAGGCCCAGTGTTGAAATGGACAATGAGATATAGAAGGAATGAGCTCCCGACCTAGAGCCTGTATCAGGTTACCATGTTTTTGACACTTTTCACATGACTTTGCAAAAGTTACTGCATAAATCTACATCATAGGCCAATAGTACCCCACCCTAAGCAACCTTCCATTCATGGCAAGACCATTGGAATATCCCCCACAGATGCCCTCCTGGATGTCAACTAACGCTTGGTCAAATTCTTCCTTTTCTAAGCATCTAAGAAGTGTTCCATCTTGATGCAGGGGCATTCTTGGGTCCTTGATGAATCTGCATGGTGGTGTGTTACTTGGTTGGTGTTACTTGATTGTAGCCTTAACTGATGGTCTTGGTTATTGAATAAAGCTTGGTCGCTGAAGGAACTCGATGAGACTTCTTGTGCTCAGTGGAACTGGTGCTCAGTAATGCCTGTGTTTCTCGGTGTTGCTTGGCTTGGTCGGTTGTTTCACTAGTGCTTAGTTGTTTCTCTAGTGCTCGGTAGTTCTAGCTTACCGACCAGAGTTCTTAGAGGTTTGGCTGATTGACTTGGTGCATTTATTGTTAGTAGCTTTTATTGGATTCTTCTATGTGGATCTGGAGGCTGACATGTTGAATTAAATAATTATAAGGCTATTTGAGAACCAACTTGTATTGCATTTAATATTTGTTTGTAGGAGTTAATGGTTTCATCCAGCCGACTTGTGGTTGATGATTAGTATTTAAGGATTGTTTGGGTAGTTGTTTAGGAGGAGATCGGGACAAGCAAATTGGAAGTTTTGAGAGTAGATCTAGGGTAGCAGATAAGTAAAGTTGTGGAAAAGATCCTGCGAGATCTTGCAGATTAGATTGTTATCTGATAGTTTGTAATAGCAGAGCTAGTGGTTTGCATACTTAGGGACAAGGTGATTGCTTGGTGGCTTGTGAGCACAAGTTTAGATCTGCCTTAGGGTTTCCATCAATTGCTGATAGTTTTCAAAACTAAACTAGCTAGAGTTGTATTGGATCTTGTTGATCTTGCAAAATTACTTC
Organism: Chamaecyparis obtusa; assembly: GCA_027943335.1. Classification (NCBI taxonomy): domain Eukaryota; kingdom Viridiplantae; phylum Streptophyta; class Pinopsida; order Cupressales; family Cupressaceae; genus Chamaecyparis; species Chamaecyparis obtusa. Next base: position 699,629 of record BSBK01000919.1, read on the forward strand.
TTGATTGTAATTGGCCCTAACCTAGAAGGCCTTACAATCAAGCATGTTAATGGAAAATATATTTTGAAACATCTCTTGTTGTGTTATTCCATTATGTTGTTCTGAAGCTGCAAGGTTGGACTGTCCTTAATTGGATCCACCATCCTTGACCTACGTCACATCTAGACCCCTCCTATACAAATCACCAGAGATAAGGGAATGGCGAGAGGCGTTTCAAGTAAGGTTTCTACATTCAGAGCTGTTAAAGGTTTCAGGGATAATGCCATCACAAAGGTATGAGTAAATGGCACCATAACAGGATGACTCGCGACCAACAAGGGTACAAATGACATGACTTTCTTGGGAGTCGTAGATAGGGTGATGTAGCTCTTCCACTAGGAATTCAAATCTAGATTCATGTTCCCCTAACTGAAGGAGTGAAGCAAGTGTAGCCATAACATCAACTGCTTTATTTTCTACTCTAGGGATTTGTTGAAATGTGACAAATGTGAAGTATCATTTCAAGGAATCAACCATTTTCTTGTAAGGTACCAGTTTCTCATTTTTTTCTTGATATTCATCATTGACTTGGTTGATTATCAACTGTGAATCCCCATAGATGTGTAACTCTATGATTCTCCATTCTATGGCCATCTTAAGTCCATTTGTTAAAGCTTCATACTCAACAATGTTGTTTGTACATGGGAACCATAACTTGTAAGACTTAGGAATCGTGTACCCATGAGGAGAAACAAACAACACACCATCTCCTGAACCTTTTTGCATAAATGATCCATCAAAGAACATCTTCCATGTTCTTTCAGTCATATACATGAGGTGTTCATCTAGAAAGTCAGCTTGAATAGGTGCATTATCTTGTATTGGAAAATCAGCCAATTGATCTGTCATGGCTTGTCCTTTGATTGCTTTACACTCAATGTACTCTATGTCAAACTCTGAAAGGATCATCATCCATTTAGCAAGTCTACCCGTGAGGGAAGCCTTACCTAGTAAATACTTGAGTGGATCTATTTTTTCTATGAGGTGTATAGTGTGCACAAGCATGTAATGTCACAACTTTTGGGAAGCAAACACAACTGCAAGGCAAGCTTTCTCAATGCTAGTGTAGTTAACCTCATATGAAACAAGAGTGCAACTAATGTAGTATATTGCTCTTTCTTTCCCATGTTCATCAAGTTGAGCTAGTAATGCCCCCAAGGAAGATTTTGTCGTTGAAATGTATAGAATAAGTGGTTTCCCTGGGATAGGAGGCATTAAAATGGGGGGATTTGCCAAGTATTTATTGATTTGATCTATGCTCTTTTGAAAATCCTCATTCCAAACACATTTGATTCCTTTATGTAAGTTCTTTTTGAAAGGTTGAGCTCTATCTGCCAGCTGTGAAATGAACCTCCTTATGGATTGAAGACGTCCTTGAAGACTCTTCATTTGACTAATGTTTCTAGGAGGTGGCATATCTATGATTGCTTGGAATTTTTTAGGGTCTACCTCTATTCCTTTTGCTGAAATGATGAATCCTAGTAGTTTTCCATAGGTGACACCAAATGCACAATTTTTAGGATTTAACCTTAGCTGAAATTGTTCCATGCGATCAAGAATGACTTCTAAATCATCTAATTGTGTGTCTCTTTTCTTAGACTTGGCCAAGGTGTCATCCACATAAGCTTCCATGTTTTTATGCATCATGTCATGAAAAATGGTTGTCATAGCTCATTGATAGGTGGCTCTTGCATTTTTTAATCCAAAAGGCATAACATTCCAACAATAGGTACCCCATGCACAAGTGAATGTAGTCTTTTCTTGATCTTTAGGAGCTATCTTAATCTGATTGTATCTAGAAAAACCATCCATCAAGGAATAAATCTCATAACCTGTAGTCATGTCCACTATCATGTCTATATTGGGAAGTGGAAAGTCATCCTTTGGGCATGCTCTATTGACATCTCTAAAATCTATGCAAATTCAAATGGATTTGTCATGTTTGGAAACTGGTACAATGTTTGATATCCATTCAGCATAGTCAATAGCTCTTATGAATCCTACACTAAGGAGTTTCTCTAATTCTGCTTTGACCAGGAGAGCTATGTGAGGATGCATCTTTCTCAATTTCTATTTAACTAGTTTGACACCCGGAGCTATGGACAAGTGATGCATGATAAGATTAGTGTCCAGCCATGGCAAATCTGAATAAGTCCATGCAAAGTTGATCTTATTTTTCTGTAAGAACTTAGTGTAAGCTTATTTTTCTTGTGGTGATAAGGACTGAGCTAAGTGTATGATCTGTGGAGCCTCATTTGCACCCAAATTGATTGTTTGTGCTAGTTCAATAAGCACTAAAGATCTATCTATTGGAAACTATAATTGAAGCAATTGTTGTATTGTCATTGATGTCAAACCTTAACTGGTAAGACTGTTGCTATTTAAGAAAGTACTATATCTATTTGATTGTTGAGAAGGATGTGAGCAAGGTTGATAACAATAGCACCTAAGGAAAGGTTGAGTTATCTTGATACTTCAATGGGTACTTGATTATGTGGCACAATGATAAGATAATGTATTGCTTATCTAAGTAAGAAGTAAGACTAAACAAATAGGCTTAATCGAGCAAAAGTGAAGAAATCTAGTTTAAGCCGAGTGATGTTAGTGTCGACTGAGCCAGTATATGTCGAGTAAATTTAGTGTTGACCGAACATTAGTTAATTGCTGAGGAAGACAATATTAGCTGAGGAAACAGTTTTAGTGGTCACCGAGCTTTCCAGTGAAGACTGAGGAGTTGAACACAGTATTGACCAAGTGTCGGTAATTTACATTTGAGGAAGAATTCAGATTCCTAGCCGACATAGTTGAGATTCTTGGATTATGTAAATCATGTTAACTTTATTTATTGATTGTATGGAAACATTTAATGCACTGTAAAATGTTTTATTGTAAATCTATTGAGAGATTTGAGATGATTCTAGAAGGATGGATGAAGAACATAAAGTTGGAAGGATTCGATGAATCTGACCTAACCCTAAGATCTATGGAGGAGATTAAGTGGCAAAATTTGGTACTCCCATGGCTACTAGACAAAAATTGTCTAAAAATGATGATGCTACTGAGGTAAACCAGACTTTGTATAGGTCCATGATTGGAAAACTACAGTATGTTGTTCACAACAGACCACATATGATTGAGGAAAATGAAAAGGATAGCATGAATTGTTTTGTTGACACTGACATTGATTCATTCCAAGTTCAGAGGAAAGAGATGCAAGAAAAGGTCAGGCCTATCCTTTTGGCTGATGATGAGAATAACATGGCAGAGGGTAATGTCTTATGGACATTATATTTTCATGGAGCAAGTTCCAGAGAAGGTGCTGGAGCAGGAGTATTGTTGGTATCCCCGAGTGGTAAGACTTTTAAGTTTTCTTTCACTCTCTTGTTTTCTTTCACAAACAATGTTGCTGACTATGAGGCCCTATTGATTGGTTTGAGACAAGCATCAAAACATGGGATCAAACATCTTAGGGTGATTGGTGATTCTGAGTTAATAGTTTCTCAGATTAGATCAAAGTATGCATCAAAAAACCAAAGGATGAAACAATATAGGAATGCTGTATGGGATGAAATTGAATGTTTCAGTGCCTTTGGTATTGATTGGGTGGATAGAAGCCAAAACAGGATGGCAGATTTACTAGCAACCATAGCCTTAAGGCTAGAGGACATTACCTTTGTAGGGATATCCAAGATTGAGTGTAAGTCCAGGCCTTCTATTCCAGATAATGTTGAGAATTGGCAAGTATTCTCTGATGATCAGGATATATTGAGGTTCTTGCAGTGTGAGTCTCACTTTGATGGTCAGGAAATGGACTTCAGCACTTATGTAGATAGCAAAGATGGAAAAGAGAGTGTCCTTGGGAAGGAAGTGCTGCAATTGATGTCAAATAGGATCCCTAGGGGATTGGTTGCTCTTGAGAGAGCATTTGATGATAAAGAGAGGGCTTGTGTAGCTAGACTTGCTGACAGGGTAAGTGATTTGGAGGAAGTAAATTTGGGGACAAGCCAAGAACCAAAGAATGTTTACATGGGTAAATGTTTATCTCAAAGAACTAGAAGAAATCTGATTGATCTTCTCAAAAAATTCAGACATGTCTTTGCATGGTCTTATGAAGATTTGAAGGCATATAGAGAAGATCTCTTTCAACATGAGATACCATTAAAGGAAGGAACTAAACCCTTTAGGCAGAAATTAAGGCCTGTGAACCCTGCTTTGGCACTGAAAATGCAAGATGAACTTAAAAAGATGATGGATGCTAGCATTATCAAGCCTGTCAGACATTCTACTTGGGTGTCAAATTTGGTTCCAGTCAGAAAAAAGAATGGTGACATTAGGTTGTGTGTTGATTTTAGAAATCTGAATGTCAATTCTTTGAAAGACAACTATGGTCTCCCTAATATGGAAAATATGCTGCAGAGAGTCACAGGGTCAAAGTTAATGTCCATGATGGATGGTTTATCTAGATATAATCAGGTCATGGTTAAGGAGTCGGAACAGTTCAAGACTGCATTCACTACCCCTTGGGGAACATATGTTTATGTTAGGATGCCATTTGGCCTGACAAATGCAGGAGCAACTTTTCAGAGGGCTATGGATGTAGCTTTCATTGATTTCATAAACAAGTTTCTAGTGGTATACCAAGATGATCTCACAGCATATTCAGAAAAGGAGGATCAACATTGTGAGCATCTAGAAAAGATTTTCATCAGAGCTCTGGAGTATGGGATTTTTTTGAATCCAAAGAAGTGTTCTTTTGGTGTTATAGAAGGCAAGCTCTTAGGACATATTGTGTCCAAGGATGGAGTGAGAATTGATCCTGAAAGGGTTATGGCAATAGGCAGGCTTTCACCACCAAGAAATGTTAAAGGAATGCAGTCTTTCTTTGGGCAGGTAAATTTTCTAAGAAGATTTGTTACAAATTTTGCAGAAATTTGTATTCCCATCTCTAGAATGTTGAAAAAAGATGCAAAGGTAGAATGGAATGAAGAAGCAGATGAATCTTTCAGAAGTATCAAACAGGCCATTAAAGATGCCCCTGTTTTGAGGACCCCTGATTATGGTAAGCCCATGCAGATTTTCTCTTTTGCTTCTTATCATACAGTTGCAACAGTCTTATTACAAAAGAATTCAGATGGATATGAGCAACCTATATCATTTTTTAGCAAGTCTTTACATGCAGCAGAATTGAAATATGATATCACTGAGAAACAAGCTTATGCCTTAGTCAAGGCAGTCAAGGCTTGTAGGTGTTATCTTGTGGGAGCCAGGGTGGTTGCTCATGTCCCTAGTGCTACTGTTAAAGACATATTGGTGCAACAAGAGGTATCAGGAAAAAGATGTAGATGGATCAACAGGATCCAAGAATTTAATATTGATATTCAGATTACAAAATTGGTAAGAGGCCTTGGTCTTGCAAAGTTGATGGCACAAAGTAATCTGATTGCTAATCATGTGAATATGCTAGAGGAGGAAGAGAGGCCATATATTTGTGATATGGATTACTGTGATTGGTATAAAGATGTCATCAATTACTTGCACAAGTTGTTCCTCCCCCCTGACATGAATGAAAATAAGAGGAGGACTGTCAAGTTACAGTCAGCAAGGTATGCCATTATTCATGGTGAGTTGTGGTGGAGAAGCAATGAAGGAGTATTGCTAAAATGTGTGGACCATGAGAGATCTAGGACTCTAATGGAAGAAATGCATCAAGGTGTGTGGGGAGGACACTATATGGCAAAGACCACAACCCACAAGATTCTTAGGTCTAGATTTTGGTGGCCTACAGTTTTTAAGGACACACATCAGTTTGTGAAGAAATGTGATGCATGCCAAAGGTTTGCAGGAAAGTTGAAATTTAGTGGGAATTTGCCACTCAGGCATGTCTCAGTTCAGTCTCCTTTTTAGAAGTGGGGTATTGATTTCATTGGTGAAATTCCAAACAAGTCTAGTGGTGGGCATTCCTACATATTAGTGGCAACAGACTATTTCACTAAATGGGTTGAAGCTATTCCTACTAGGAGGGCTACTAGTAAAGTGGTAATTGATTTTGTAATGTAGAATATTCTCACTAGATTTGGTTGCCCAGAGACAATTGTGGTTGATAATGCAATGTGTTTTAGATCATAGGAATTTGGTGATTTTTGTCAGCAATATGGGATACACATTTCATTTTCTTCTCCATACCATCCACAAGGGAATGGTCAGGCAGAATCCAATAATAAAAGCCTTATCAAGATTCTCAAAAGGGTGTTGGACAGAAATAAGAAAGAATGGGACTCAAAGTTATGGTGGGCATTGTGGGCTGACAGAGTGACTATAAAGAAAGCCATAGGTTGTGCCCCATTTGACCTAGTATATGGGATAAGTGCTAGATTACCTCAGAACAATTTGTTGCAAATGTACAGGTTCATCTAGGCATATGATGAAGATTTAAATGATGAGATGAGGGTGAGAATGGATGAGCTAATCCAATTAGAGGAAGTAAGGAGGGATGCACATGAGAAAAATGAAAATTTGCAGCGACAGTGTAAAAATTTGTTTGATAAGAGAGCAACTCAGAGGAGTTTTGAAATTGATGATCTAGTCCTGATGTGGAATGCAAGGTTGGAGGATAAGGGAAAGCATGGAAAATTTGATCCTATTTGGTTGGGCCCTTATCTGATTGAGAGCAAGTGGGGAACAGATTCATATATTTTGAAAGATCTAACTAGTGGCACTTTGGAATTGTCTATTCATGGACAATTCTTAAAGTTTTACTTCTCTTGAAGTATCTTTTTCCATGAGCAGTAGTTAAGATTCTTCCCTAGGTCTCTTAGGGTTTTTTTTGGTTTGAAATTTTGTGGTCTGCTCTTCCAGTAGATTCTGTTTCCTCATTGTATCTGCAGGAGATACATGTCCCCAACTAGAGCCACTGTTAGTCCATTTTCCAATCATTGCAAAATCTCATGAAGTTAGCCTCTCCCCTGCAAGTGTTTGTCAAGTGTCCTGCCTTGTGCTCTTTATTGTTATCGCCTTGCTTCAGTCCAAACTGCATTTCCTAATTCGCAAAGCCCAGAAAGTTTTTCGAGTTTCAAGGTCCGTGGGAAACATTTTTAAAAATTCTACCACAATGTCGAAAACATGCAGTGTTTTCGAAAACCCGTGTTGTTTTCGGCTTCCTTGCTACCTATGTGTTTTCGATCTTTTGCCAAAAAATTGCATTGTTTTCGACCCTTTTCCTTCAAGCTTTATGCACGTGTCTTTTGTTGCCGAAAACTTTGTGTGTTTTCGACTATGTCTTAACTGCGCAAGTCCGATCGGATGGTGGATCCCAGTCCTGTTCTGCTGCTTGGCAGTCTTCTTTGTCTTAAGTGCCTAAGTGCAATGATGTGGGGCCGGTTTCTTCAAAGTAGCAGAGGGAGGAGATCAACGGTCGGCGTGTGATCGCATGGAATATTCTTTCCCCATGTGATCATGCACCTGCCGTTGATCTTATTTGTTCCAAGCGTTGCTTCGGTGAAGTGGGCCCGGTGTCAGAGGGGTGACAGATGGCATATCCTTATTGGCTGTCGCATGGCCGCATGTCAGACTTTTCTAACATGTGATCATGTGACCACTTGCCATCTGTCTGCATGGGTCTCGACTCTTCACGGTTGGTGGTTGTTGTTCTGTGGTCCCAGAGGTGGTGATGTGGCAGCTTTGGGTTGGCTATCACATGATCGCATAGCCCAATTTTTGGCTATGCGATCATGCGACCGGTTGACATGTGTCCATGGTGGTGTGATGGCATTTCATCGGTGGGCCCGGGAGATGCAGAGAAGGTGGTGATGTGGCATCTTCCTATTGGTCCATGTGATGATGTGGCAGTATCTCAGCGGGGCTTATGTTAATGATTTTAATCTACGGTTGGCGTGCGATCGCAAGGAATATTCTTTCCCCTTGCGATCATGCGCCCACCGTCCGATTTGATGCCGAGGGTTTTGTTTGCAGTGGGCCCGAGTGATTCAGTGGAGAGGATGGTGTTCTAGTGGTTGGCGCATGATCTCATGGGAGATGTCAGACCCCTTACGATCATGCACCCGCCGTTTGATTTTGAAGGCTTGCAGAGCATGGGTCCTGTGGCAGAGGTGACTCAGCAGTTGCAGTGAGTGATGGCGTGACATGTGGCATATGGTGGGCCTAGGTCTAGGGCATGGCGACAGGTGGAATCATGTGTCGCGATTGTAGAGTTAATGGCGGAGTGGATAAAGATCTAGCGGTGCCGATAATTTTCCTTCTTGTCGCTGGTTCACAAGATGATTTGGCAGTTTGCTAGTTGGTCTGGCGACTTGGCAAATGAGTGGTCGTGGGGTCACTAGAGTTTTTAGCAGAGGCAAGAAGTATTCCACAAATTGGTGAAAGTTCCTTTATCACTAATTTGCCAGATGACTTAAGTGGCATTTTCAACATGTGCAGTCGTGTGTTCGCGAAGTCTAACTGGAGTTAGGCCTTTCATTCCGTGACTAGGATTTTACCTTGTCGCCAGTTCGCGGAATGTTGACCCGGGGTATCTAATGAGTTAGAGTTGTGAAGCCCGAGGAAGATGAGAAATCTACGGTCGGGACTTAATTGCCGATCTCTGATCGAATCAGGACCGCCGATGTGCTGCTGGCGCCAAGACTTAGCCGTTAGAGTTTGAATTTGAATCTCTGAGATGTTTCCAGCGACTACAAAGGACTGAAATTGATGACAAAGAGGGGCCTGTGTTGGTGAAACTGATCTTCTCCGCCGATCCAATGTGGTCCTGGTCGCCATGATCATTGCAGAGGAATGTCTTGCCGTGAAGGAATAAATGAAACAATACCCTGAAGTGTTGCAAGGGTCAATTGGGCCAGATTCCTTGGGGGTTTGATGATGATTCGGTACTTGGACTAGTACAGGGCTAGTTGATTGTTATTTTTTGACTGTTTGAGCTTACATGCTGTGGTTCAGTCCCTGTCTTGTCTGTGTTTACTCCTTGAGGGGGATAGGTGGATTTTGAATTTGAAATGATCATTACGCTTGCTTTGTAACCCTGGTAGAAAGGGATTTTTTGTGATCATTTTGAGGGCATTGGGAGTTAGGTATTCAAGATTTTTCAGTTGTGAGTCCTCTGCCCAGTCTGAATTGTAATGCTCTGATTTAGCTTTTGTCAACAATTGAGATAAAGTTGCAGGTTTAAGCTGTAGTTTGCAAGCCTGTTTGTTTAGATGGATTGTATGCACTTAAAGATTCTTCAAACTTAATACAGATATATGACTCTTATCTCTCCTCTGTGTCATTGTAGACAGATTTTGAGTTTTCTAGCTCACTGCATGTTTATCCATGTATATGTCTTCATTTTTCAGTTCTAATCTAGGATTAGATTAAATGATGCTCTAGATGAGACATAGGTCTATCTCTTGTCTATGTGAGGATTTCATATAAGTAGTAAAGGAGATTATAGATGTGTTTATGGCTTTGAATCTCAGATATAATTATGGTGTGTGTATGTGATCTATTTAAGAAAACTTGCCCAATGGATGAGGCACTGGCCTAGATGAGTATTTCCTTGTTGACATATCCTGACTTAGATTGTTATGATTCAAACATATAAGATTAAGAACCAACCTTTAGATTTTCAGTATTTGGTTGTGTGGTTCTACCCATAGCAATGGAGAGTCAATGAGTGTGTCATTAATACTTAGCACTTTCTTGCTATTCTGTTATCTATTATTCAAACCTAGTTCTTGGTGTATGAAGTCTATTTTATACTAGGTTAGGTGCACCCGCCTTGGTTTTGCAGAGCCAGAAGCAGAAGAGGGCAGTTAAGTCCCTATAGTTGGTCCAGTTACCCTAAGACCTCATAGCAATTTTGGAGCTAACCATTCCTAAGATCCATCTGAGGGTATATTGGTAGCCTCATGAGCATAAGCGTCATTTTGGACACCAACAGTTTTCACCCTTGGATATGTCATTTCTTTTTACTTTTTTTGGTTTTTGACACCGCCACACAGTGGTTTTCACCATTTGAACTCTTATTCTTTTGATTTTCTTTTCTTTTTATTTTGTGACTAAGGTACTTGATGTCTGGCTCTGTCTTACTGGTAGCCGGTTCACTGGTTGAAGAGACTACGGATTCGATGGCATTCAAGTAATAGGTTATCTCATAATCATTTTGGAACATTAAGAGCTCAGGTTCTTGATAGCGTTGGGACCAATCCATGAGGTTAGGATGAACAAGAGGTAAGTCAATGACTGGTTCAAGGTTGTGAATGTGAATGATATCATCTCTGGTGACCGAAGAGTCAGAGTTTGTCAAGTATCCTTCTAAGCTACCCAAATTGGGATTCATCCTAACAAGTGAAGAATCGTCCACTAAGGCAACAAGCGGGTTCAAATATTCTAATCTTACACATGACTCATAGGCTACCTTGAGTTGAAAACTATAAGTGTGGATGACATCAATATCCATGTCAATTGTGGAAGGCTCTGAGAAGGAGTCCCATTTATATTCATATGAAATTATTTCTGAACTTTGACTAGGATGTTTACGCCATGAAGGTTTGGGATGTCTTGATATGGAAGTTCTAATGTCATCAAGGGTAACACCTTCTCTTTCCATCAAATGAACAAGATTCTTTCATTGACACTCTCTGATAGGATCTTCTACATCTGATTCATCATGTTCTAGGGTTGCAACTATCTCATGAGTGACTGGACTATCTGAATCTCCCCAAAGGAGATTAGTGGAAGGGACCCAATCTTCACACATATCTTGTTGATTTGTCAAATTAGGTATGTATTCTGGTTCATCTTCACTATCCGACTCATCAAGGATAGGAGTAGTGTTCTTATTGCGATTCACAAATCCTAGGCCAACCATCTTCTTAGACTTGTGTCCAAAAAGAGCATGATCAAGAGGTTCAACTCTAGCATCCAATCTGTGACTAAGAGGGCCATGTCCAGGATAACCCATATGTTTGACAAAAGTATACCCTCTTCCATAAGCCTTAGGAGAGAGAGAGAAGTTCTCATTATGCATGTATTTCTCTTCTCTATAAATCTAATCTTTAACAGACACCTCTTCTTTCTCATCTTGAATAGGCACTGAGGACTCCACAAACGTGCCAAATAAAGTCATAGTTGAAGAGGAAGGTCTCATTTCTTGTGAAGGCTTGCCATAAGACCTAGGTGAAACTACTAGTGCTGTGAGGGAGTTGAGTTGATACCCCCCCATGCCAAGGTCTACTGACTTGAACTTGTCTTTACATTTAGCTAAGGTTGCATTGAAGTCTTCTGCTTCTCTATTGAGGGGAACATGAGCACTCATTGAAACTGAGTTAACAGATAAAGTGTTATCCCCAGGTATACAAATCTCTATTCCATTGTAGGGGAACTTAACACACTGATGATAGGTAGACGACACTGCTTGCATATCATGAATCCACAGTCTACCAAGTAAGATATTGTATGCAAGGGGGCCAGCGTCAACTATTTGGCACAAAACATCTTTTTCAACAGGGCCAATCCTAACAGGAAGGACGGCCAGCCCCTTGGAACTTCTTTTCACCTCATCATAGGCTTTGATAGTTATCTTTTTTCTGGTATCTATGACTTGTTTAGAATAACCCAATGTCTTCAAAATACTTAAGGAACAAATATTAAGCCCATCACCCCCATCTATCAACATGTGCCTAACACGGGTTTTGTGAATCATGACCTCAATATGAAGAGTGAGATTGTGTGGGTGACTCAAAGCTTTATCATCATCCTTCGAAAAGGTAAGGTAATGAGGGCTAGCAATATGGTTAACCATGTTCTGGAATTGATCAACATCTAAGTTGTTGGGGACATTCACTACATGCAAAGCATCCTCAAGGACTTGCTTGTGTCTTAGGGACAACTCTAAAAGATCAAAGATTGAAATCTGAGTTGGGGTTCTTTGCAACTGATCAACAAGATTATAGCTCAACTTAGGATTGACTGCTAGTTTTGAGGTGACATTCTTTGATGTCACTTTCTTTGGTTTACTTGGTTGACTTGAATTGGGTCCTCTAATGAGAATAGGAACTTGACTTCATGTGATAGCATTGAGAGCTTGGGATGACATTCTAGAGTTAGGACCCCTTAGCACTAGGACGGGTTCTTCATCAAAGATAGGAGGAGAGTCCATGTCTAGATCATAACCATAGGGATATTTATTCCTCATCATGTTGACATTCTCTTCTACAACTTCAAGCATGTTGACAACATTCTCTATAGCCGTGTAAGTGTAATTGACCTCAACCTTTCCATTCTTAGGTTTAGAGGTTTCCCCCTTTTCATACTTGGGCAAAGGTTCTTTGAATTCCTTATGGTTGGCATTGGTGTTCAATCCATCTACCTTAAGTTTGTCATTCTCAATGAGATCTTGGATGATATGTTTGAGTTTCCAATAGTTTTCAATATCATGTCCAATGCCATTGAGAAACTTGCAAAAGGCTTTCTCATCCCACCAATGTGGCTTGACATCAGGTATATAATGCTTTGTAGGATCTTGAGGATGCACAAGGTTGTTAGAAATGAGTGTTTTCAAGACATCCTCATATGAATCACCAAGTTTCAAAAACTGACACCTCTCTTTCTTAAGCTTATCTTGGTATCTTGGCTTGTGCTCTTGTTGATTAGATGCATTGAGTTTCATGTCTTGAACAACACTAGACAAGTGTTAAAACAACTTGATCTGTAGGTTTGGAGGAGTCCACAACTCCATCATTGACCACTTGTTTGTTATTATTCCAATGTGAGTTCTTTCCCTTATCCTTGTTAGGGTTGTTGTTATTTTGACCATTGTTGTTGTTGTTTCCATGTTTGGTCAAAATTACTTGTTCTCTCAAAACATCCTCAATCCTACATGCAGTTTCAACCATGGTGTCAAAGGAATAAAAAACCATCTTCCTAACTTCATACCACATTTCAGGAATCAAGTTGTTGATAAGGATGTCAATCTTCTCATTTTCAGGGATGGTCCTAGGGTAGCGAGAGCATTGTCATCTCCACCTTTGCAAGAAAGTGACAAAGGATTCCCCTTGATTTTTCTTTAAGTTGCATAAGTCCAACATGGTGATAGATCTCGAAAGGTTGTATGCAAAGTGTTGGACAAATCTATGGATGAGCTTGTTGGGAGTATTCTTAATTTTTTGAGGTTTTTGTCCAAATGTTGGTTTAGTCCTCTGGTCTGTAAAGTTTCCTAGTTACAGGTGTCGGAAGTTCTTCAAAAATTTGTCATAACCCACTTCAAAAATCTTTACCCTAGGTCTTGTCCTTGAAAAATGTTGAATTCATGCAAAAGTCCTAATGATTAGCCCTTATTCTTCTTTTTCATTGTTACCTTTTTAAGTCACTTAAGCGGATTAAATCGTGCACGTGTTAAAATTTTTGTGTTTTCTAAATTGGAAAAGGTCATAGCATGTCTCATATATTATTCAGTGATTCAGTGAACAAGTCAATCTTATGCTAAGCGTCAGTTTAGTCGCGTGGTCTCTAAGTATCTCGGTTAACACCTCAACCATTCAGTGAACTGGAGAATATGTTAAAAATGTTAAGTGTTGTCTTTGTTCGCGTAGTGTCCAAATATCTGGCGGTTATCAGAAAACATCTGGCGATTCGGCGAATGCATTATCTCCAATTCGCGTATTCCTTGGCGGTTCTTTGCAAATATTTTAGCGACTTGGTGACAACGGTTATCGCTCATTCTCTGAATCTAGCGGTTAAGGGCAAAATAACCTAGCAAGTTGGTGAATACCGTAGATCATTGTCAGGATCGACGGTTGTGGTTTAATCTCAGGTATTATTGGGTCCTACATGTTTCATTTGGGGAATAAGCGAATGTGTAAAGACTTCTAAGTTTGGCGGCCCCGATAATTTGGTATGAAGAATTTGGTGAAACGGGTGTTTTAAGTGTTTGCTTGTTCTCGGAATAAATTAGTAAGAAGCTAAATGATTTAGTGATTCAGTGAGTCATGTGGTCGTGGGTTCTCTAAAAGGAAAAGGTAAAGGGCATAATATTTGGCGAATGCGCGAATAAAAGGATTGGCTAAGTTTTGAGTCTTCAGTCACTTAATCGCGGATTGAAATACTCAGTGTTTAATATGATCTGGCGATTCAGTGAACCCTTTATTTGCTGAATCTCATAATCAAATGACCAAGGATCAAATATTTCAGTGAATTGGCGACAGCCGTAGATCATCAACAAGATCAACGGTTCATTCAGAATCTCAGAGTAAAGATGATTGTTAAGAAAGATTCAGCGATTCAGAGAGTGAAGGCTTCACCAGTTCTCCAAGTAATTTAGCGGTTAAGTGATCCATTAAGCGAAAGTGTGAACCCTTTGTTCATTGAATCTCCAAAAGATTTAACAGTTAGCCGAGACATTAAGAGAATGCAAGATGACTTTGTTCGCTAGTTCGCCAAATAATAACTGCAGTCAAGTGCTCAAAGGGGGTTACTGTGTTCGCTAATTCATGAAAAGTATCATGAGTTAAGGGTTGCATTTCGAGAACCTGCAAAGGCTTTGGTCGCTAGTTCTCTGAATATATGCTAGGGTTAACATTGCATTCAGCGATCATGAGAAACTTTCAGTCGCGGATTCGCTAAATGGGTCCAGTTGGAAAAGGTAATAAAAGAAAAGAAAAGGGACCGTTGCCTGCGTGGATAAAGTACAGTATCAAGCTGGAAAGTAAACTAATGAGCCATCCAATCAGTTTCAAAGGAAGATTGCATGACGTAAATAGGTTTAAAGTGCAGGATCTTAATCATTTGCCTCTTTGCCTTGTTTTCAAGTTTTTTAAAATCTATCTGTCAACATCTGTACATTGGCTAGCTCCATTTTGAAAACTGGTGACATGCAAAATTAAATGTGGGAGCAATTAAGGAGATTTACAATGATTGTGGTAGTTGTACATACTTGATCTGCGTTGATAAATAAGTTAAGCTCATTGTTTCCTGTGTCCAAAATCTTTCGAAGAGAATTGTGTCATTCTGAAGTGATTTTTGAGCACCAAGTGAATCCATTTTGCAGAGATTGAAGATAATTTTGAAGCCAAGATGAGTCAACCTGAGAGAAGCGTAGCATCTTCCAGCAGTGAAGCAAAGGCTAAAAGTGGTGAAGATAAGGGCAAGCCTAATTATTCAGATGAGTTTTTGAAATTGCTACCTGGTTCCAATCAAAACAAAAGAGCTCCTGATGATGTTTTTGAAGATGTTCTAGGGTTTTGCAGAGATCCTATCACACCAAATACCACAGGTTATACTATCTTCAACTTCTTTTATAAGAATAGAGATAGTCATATCCCTATATGTAATGGTTGGGCTTTGGGGTTAGGGAAATTAGTAGTGCCTGATGTATTCCTGGATGCAGATTTAATTATTTCTCTAGCTAGGCGTTATGACCCTATTTCTAAGACTATTAGGAAAGAGGACCAGTCAGCTTTGGTTACTCTTGATAGGGGTTCATTTATGAAGGCTTTTAATGTTTATACATCCACTTCTACTGAAATTGACTTGAGCAAAGAAAAGGAGAGGTATAAGAAGAATATAGGGATAGTGAAGGACCAAATAAAAAAGCATATCCCAAAATAGGATAAGTATATAGCTCCCCTCCCTACTCACATGAATGCTCCTTACCAATTTAAGTCCCTTCAGCATTACATGAAGCAAACTTGTTATGGGTTGTGTAGGGTTTTGGGAATTGATGGGGATGCAGAGTTTTTACCAGTTGACCTTTTGATGATTATCCTGGACATCCAGAATTCTTTGGTTAACACTGACTATGATTACATCCAGTACATCATTGATAGAATGCATGAGGGTTTGATTTCTGTCAAGGATAGTAAGAGCCCAATTAAGTTCATGCATTATTCTTTGCTAATGCACTTAATTTTGTTCTTCAATATTAATAGTTTTGATTCGAACATGCTGAAGCCAAGGTTCAACTTTGAAGGCCAGTATAATCCGGTGCAATTATGGGTGAGGATGTGGAATTCTACTTCCAATGAGGGGAATTTTTGTCTCTTTCAGAATTTCATTGTGTATCCTCTCATAAGGATGTTAGGTATCAACACTACAAGGATATCCCCAAGGGTCCTCAGGCTCCTACAACCAGTGTAGTTTGTGAACAAATGGGAGGGAGATCACAATTGGGGTGATTTTTACTTGGGGGAGAATGCTACAATTTTGAGAGTCTACGGTTGCCCCCAACCCCCACATCTGTTACCAAAATTTGTGCCTCCAAGGGTTGCTTGTTTGGAATTTGTGTGGCAGTTGATGTGGACAGATAGGGAAATTCTAGCCCCTCACAAGAAGGGTACATTCACACCTAGGCAATTCAAGATAGGTGACTTCCTGGTAGGAAAGAGGGCATTTCCTCAGATTACTGCATGGTTAAATCAGTTCAAAATGGCTACTGGTGCTTGTAGACATGTAGATCCTGAGGGCTTTATCAAAACTGCCAGGATGCTATACATCCCAAACATTGGTGTGAACAAAGAACATGAAGGCTTGGATGAGGAAGATGTAGTCAGAAATATCACATTGGTGATATGATAAGAGGAAGTGGCTATGACCCTAAGTCTCAAGCTGTTGCAATGTGGTCCATGGCCCCTAGGACTCAAAAGCCATCCCTACTGAGTATAGAAGATAAAATGGAAGGGAATCAGATTATTTGGACTGTGCAGAATATAACTGACCTTGAAGTTTCTAAGGCAGTGACTCATTGGGCTAACCTGAATGAGGCAAAAATAGTTCAATTATCTGAAAGGTACTTGAAGTTATTTGAAAGTGCAAACCTAGTGGCCAAGGACAGAGATTTAAAATTGATGAAGATCAAGCAGCTAGAAGATGAATTGGCAGAGATAAAAGTTAAGCTGGAAGAAGCTTCGAAGGTGGTTGTTGTTCCCCCTGTGCAGATTGAGGTCCCAATTCAAATTGATGAAGAAGTACCTGAGGGACCTCATGAAGATTTAGATAAAATAAGGATAGAGGCATCTTTGGACACCATGTCAAAGATTGTGCAATACAGGTGAGATAAGCTAATAGAGAAAATGGATACAGTTTATCAATCAGTCAGCCAATTACACCAGACAAACAGAAAGATAAATGAAGCATTGGCTGCTTTGGAGCCACTTCATAGTGTTTGGTCTGGAAGAAGTTTGTTGTTTGATAAACTTGATAGCCTACAAGAGCATAAGCCTGAGATCCCTGGAGTAGTTACATAAGTTTTTGAGAAGATTAGCTTAATCAATGCTGTTTCAAAGTTTTTTAAAGGTAAGTCCAACCAGGTGAGGGTTAAGTTGTTTATGTTTGATAAACATTATAGCAAGTATCTACTTATGGTATGTGATGATAGTGGAAACCTGATCAAGTTGGAGGAATGGAAGCTATCAATGGATCAGTTGGTGATTACACAAGATGCTTTCCTTAATAATGACAATACTTTGGATTTTGAGAGGTGTAATAACATCATTGACAGTCTTTTTAAAATTGAAAATGATTGCATACAATTTGTGGCAGAAGCCAAAAATATAACTGACTCCATGTGGGATAAGCAAGTCAGCTTGTTACAAGAATTGCAGACTTACAACTGGCCATCAGATGATGAAGTAGCGGCTTGGGAGAAGCTAACAATAAAGAAGAAAAAGAGGCCAGTTGTCCAACTTATAAAGGAGGAGGAAGAATAGAGTTGTAGATGGCATCTGATCCAGAAATTGAGGGAGAGCAAGTTTCAAACAAAGGATGATGTAAATTAGCCGGATGGCGGTCATCATTCATGCAGCAAATTCAGCAACTGCTCTGAAATATCTTTAGACAAAGATGCCACCTGTGGAATTGTTGAGAAAAGATCTTTGTAATGTGTTGTTACAATCTGTTTGTCAGTTTGTAATCTTTTCTCTAGTATAGGATCTTTTCTAGCCATCCCAAGCTTGTTGCATCCTTTCGAGGATTCCAAGATGGCTATGTTATATATAGTAAGTTTTTACTCTTTTGATAGAGGTTGAAAAATATACTGTAGAGGCTTGGCTCCATTGTTGAAATCTTAGAATATTTTATCAGATTTTGAAATGTATTGATACAGTGAAATTTTATTGGAATACAATAAAATTCCCTTGCATGATTTCAATTGTCTTCTTGTTTGAATTATGTGGCTTTTGTGTATTGAATCTATAAGGTAGTTTTGATATACCATTTACAAGGTATCTATGATTTTAATCTCTAGCTCCTTTCAAGGAAAGGGTAATGTCTTTAGGTTAATTTCTGAGAGCTTAGGAATTTGGAAAGAATTTGATGATCAAATGTGTTTAAGAGAGGATGAATTGTAAGGCATTTCATCTGGGATTTGTTTTTGTTTCATTTAGAAGATTTCTGTAAGTATATGTTTCACTATTTGACTCTATACCCAAAGATAAGGCACTGGTCTATCCTTGATTTGCAGAGATCTCACCCTCAACAAAACTTAAATAATAATTTACTTTCATGTATGTTTGAACGACTGAGAAGATAAAGTTTGTATCAAGGATATAAACTAGTGTTGTGATCCTTTCAAGAAGTAGATCTGACATGGGTTAACCTGCCTGAGTTCAAAGCTCGAAAAGAAGGAGTTTATCCTTGTCACACTTGCCATTTTTTTGCAATGAGTGTTTACTTCCGTTAATATCATTATGAAGCAGTGAGTCTGAAGATAGGTACACCCGCCTGGGTCTATGGAGCCTGAAGTAGAAGAAGGACTTGGTCCTTATCAATTAGCCTTTTCCCTGTAAGAATCCAGAGTTGAGAACCCGAGAGTCAAGTTTGAAAACTATATTGGCGATTCTACATGAAAAAGAGCTAACAGAGCTCTTTGAAAGTCTTGACGAGGGGAGATATGTTGGTGAACCATTCCATCACTTGACCCTTAAGACTCCTTGGGAACAATCTCATGAGGTATGAATAATCTTGATGGAACTCAAAACTCATGATATAGAATTGACGCACGTGATCATGTGGATCTCCATTCCCATCATACTTGTCATATTGAGGGATCTCAACCTTTCTAGGAAAGTCTTTCATGCTAACACTTTTGTCAAAAGGATTAGGATAGATTGAATCAAGTGAGAATGAACTCTTGGGTGCCAACATCTTTTCCATCATACTCTTGAGTTGTTTGATCTCTTCTTCTTGAGATGGACCTTGCTTCTTAATCTTCTTGTCCACATCAAAGTTTTAGGGGACTCTAGCGCCCTTGTTAATTAAAATCTCTAGGAACTTGTCTTTGTTTTTCTCTAAGTATCTCTCCACATAATGGTGGAAGAGTGGTTCTTATTGTATCTTCATGAAGTCTTGGGAGGTGAGGTAAAAAATTGAGCTACTACCCCCATATTGTGAACCATGGTGAGCACATTGTTAAGGTTGTCTTGAGTTCCCAAGAGGTGTTCATCTCCTATAATGATCATGTTGTGAAGCCCTTCTTCCTCTAGGACTAGGACATCATGAAGGTGTTCTTGAACATCTTCCACTTTGTGGAGTCTTGGGAGGGGTGGATGGAGGAGAGTTGTTTCCACCACCAACACGCATGTTGTTGAATTGATCATTAAGTTGTTGAGCCAAGAGTCTATCTTTCTCTTCTTGGGAGGATCTCCTTTCTATCTCCAACAAGGCTTGTCTCTCTAACTCTAGGAGTCTAAATTTCTCTTCCTTTCTAGCTTTTTCATCTAGGAAGGCTTTCTTTTCATGCTCAATTCTCTTAAGTCTTTCACTCGTGTATCTTGAAGGTACTTTGAGCGGTGAGCTTGGTCTTGAATGCCTAAACAAGTCATTGGTGTATGCCGCATTCACATGAGTGTCATAGGGTTCCTCATCTTGGTTTTCATGTTGTGATTTCTCTTCTTGATAGGCTTGCTTCTTATCTCTTTTATCCCTTTGGTGTGCATCCAGATATCTAGTTGAGATAAGGGGTGATACTGGTCAATTTTCATGAGAGGAACTGGCAAAAAGAATGGTATCTCTATGCCTTTTAGATATGTCATCAAGGCTTTTATCCATTTCTTCCCTCTCTCGTCGAGTCATTGTGTAACTCATATCCATATCCAAGTGAGAAGATGCTAAGGGTGTACTCAAATCACTAAGGTTACTCTTGGGATCAAACCAAACTTCTGAGTTGTTCCTGGGTGATTGATCAAATATGGGTTCTTTTCCCTTATGTTTTTGGCAAGTTTGAACTAAGGGTAATTGGTTGAAGACTACTTGGGGTCACTTTCCTTGATTTACTTGATATCTTGTTGTAATCGACATGAAAGAAAATGTACTAGGTGATAGGATGACCCTAAGAAATGTTGGTACCAAGGCAGGATAGTAAAAGCACTCACTTATCCAAAAGAGAGGTGATAAGATAGAATTTTGAAAGAGAAATAAACCAACACTACCACAGAGGTGCCCATTGAATGAGTGAATACCCTAACACATATGGATTAGGAGGATGATTTACCCAAGTTATATTGATTAAATTTGAATTTGTATGGAAGTGAATGGACAAGAGATTACTAAAAATCTCCAAGCGTGTTATCAAAGGATCTAAAGGTTTATCTTCTCAACAAGGATGATTTCTAACTCACCGAATCCAAACAAGGTCACTCATGAAATCAAAGATTACTAGCTCAAGAGGTGAAAACACAAGAACCCACTATGCAAACAAGATTCTAACAGCGAGGTAAGTGACCTGATCGGACCCGGATCGACCAAGGAAGACTGGGAATGACAGGACAACAAATCAGGCAAGTTGATAGTTTTAGGCAACAATAAGTCAGTAGGTAGACCCTAAACAAGAAACAGACCATGCAAAGAAGACAACTAGCAGACAACAAACAACTCTATGTTTTGACAATTGTGGAATAGTTCTGCGTGAAGAAATGTCAGGGCTTGCGCGAGAATATACCAGGCTCGCATGAAGAAACACCAAATCAGACTAAAAACAACTAACAGAGGTCTCTGACGGGATTGTAGCGAAAGTTCATGTGAGGACATGAAATCCTGTGCGAGGAAAT
Organism: Chamaecyparis obtusa; assembly: GCA_027943335.1. NCBI lineage: Eukaryota > Viridiplantae > Streptophyta > Pinopsida > Cupressales > Cupressaceae > Chamaecyparis > Chamaecyparis obtusa. The sequence continues at coordinate 720,697 of BSBK01000919.1, forward strand.
AAACAGTCCACATAAAAAAACCAAAAGTTCACGTGAGAGTACACTGAACCAGGTGACGAAACAAAATTAGACCACTTGACAGCAAGTTGTAAACTTGAGAACTTAGTTTTTATTTGTTTTAATTGACCAGGTCATTAATCAAGCATGCAAGACAACAATCAGGGAGTTCAAGAAAATAATTATCTTCAAACAATGAGCAAGGGAAAAATAAACCTTGCGCATGAACAAGAATAGTGACATAGTATTATACTCCCAAGGAATTCTACTTATGTATGTTCTCAAAATGTTTTGCAGCCATGCACATAGTCCTAGAAAAGAAAAAGTTGGTTGCACTATGGTTCATAGTAATGGTCAACTTTGCAACTTTTGCAATCTCAATTGGGCAAACTCCAATCCAGGTGCATCGAGGTTTTGAAACATTCTAAAAATTTAATCAATCAAAGATGCTGAGGAGATCTGACAACCCAACAAGAGACCACACCTGTGGAGATTTCTTCCACAAGGACATTTATATAGAAGTTGTTGCTACCACGACAAGAATGGCTAATACCACTTGAGGTTCCATCCACGTGGTTTACCCAATAAAGGGAGTGTCCACTACAGTTAATCCTCTCTAATGAGGAAGACTCACAAAATGGACCACATGGGGACTTAGCTCGAATTCAAGGGTTCTGAGTTCTTGATGTGCCCAAAAGGGAATAGAGCATAATCTTCTAGCCTCTTCACCTCACCCAAACATAGCAAGCAAATTCATTGATATGCTAAGTTGCAATCACCTCATCAAGGTTTGTATGTCAGCAACAATGAGTACCGATCTCTCTAAATGGGACCAAGAGAGAATGTACCATCAAAAATTGAAGACTAAACCAAGGTTTTCATGCCAACAACAATGATTATCAATCTCTCTAAATGGGACCAAGAGAGAACGTACCATCAAAGATTGAATACTAAACCAAGGTTTGTGTGCCAACAAAAATGACTATCGATCTCTCTAAATGGGACCAAGAGAGAACATACCATCAAATGTTGAAGACTAAACCAAGTAGAACCATGAGATAATAGCAAGTCCTTCCCTACCTACAAGGGGTTCTATCGTCAAGAAGAGCTTCACATATAAGACAAGTGAATGAAACCCACTCTCTCAAGAATACCACAAATAGTGTTTATAAGGCCTAATTACTATGTGAAACATATATGCAAGAAAAAAAATCTAGATTCATTCGTTCCTTTAGAGAAAAAATTGAAATGTGATCTATGAAAGCAAGAAACACTCAAGTCAAGCACATGAGAGGTTCATTTTTATTTCCAAAATCCAAGTGTTATAGAGATGCAATAAAATACCTCAAGTCCAAAGCAATGCAACCCACTGCTATGCTACCTCAGAAAATAAAATCAAGAAAATAATCGTAGCAACCATTAAATATCAAAAAAATAGAAAGCGTGAAGTACAAACCTGCAAATTTTAGGTCTCTAGTGTCAGAATTTCATGCAAGAAAATACCCAGTCCCACGTGAGAAAGCACATAGAACCGTGCGAGAAAACACCTTTGTCACGCGTGGAAGTGCTAATGCTAGCACAATTTCACGTGATACAATGACAAACTTTGCATGAGGATCCGTACTAGAGACGTACAGAAGTATAGACAGCGAATGAAAATTGACAATAAAATAAAATAAGGCCAAAAATTGAATATTCTACCCTACGGTGGGCACAAAAAATATGTGCTAAAATATTGACACACTTCTATGAGTCATTATATCCAAGATTACTCAAGAATGAGGTCTCAAATGATGACTCATAGCTCTCTATTCATGGAGTTTAAGAGTTTGTAATGGAGGCCCTTAGTTTAGACCTAGTTTGTGTCCATGCAAGTACACCATAAAATGAGAGATTCAAAGAGGAAAAACAAGAATGCTAGTCTCCATGATCATCAAGTATGCATGCAAATGAAAATGGAAGCTATTATATATGATAAAAATGCATGAAAGCAAACTAATCTATGAAAGAAAATGCTTATACAAGATTATTCTATGAAATGAAATATGAGTCTAATCTAATATGCAAGTGCAAGAGTAATCTAAATGGATTGTCATGGAAGCATGAGAGAAGAAGATAAGAAAAGAGAAGTTGCAATGTTCAAGCTCAAATGCTCAAACTCTCCTCTAAAATTGCTCTCCAAACCTGCAGCATAACAATACATAAAAATCTAGATCTCCCAAATGAGGAGAGGGCTCCTTTTAAAGAGAAATGGATAGTAGAGATTAAGAGGCAAAATCGATGGACATGGTTAAGAGGCAAAAAGATGAAAAAGCCCACCACTTAGAAATATGTGCCTTTAAAGTGTAGAGAAAAATTTTTTAATTTATTTTTTATTAATTTTGATTTCCTTTTTCATCACAAAAATATATAAGTGGGGATTTTATTATTTATTTAAAAGATTTTCTTTTAATAAGATTATTTTATTAATTAAAAGGGAAGTTTTCTTTTAATTAAATAAGGCTTAGGATAAAATGATCAAACCTTAGTAAAAATTGATATAATTGAATTAATTATGATTTGATCAAGGAAATTGATTTGAATTGAAAATATTGCAAGGCATTGATTCAAGAAATTGATAAATTGGTTCCATCATTTGATAAATTAAAGAATGGGGGCCCATAGTATAGGCAACCATTTTAAGGTGCATACACTTACGACTATAGAGTTTTGAATATTTGTTGCCATTGTGCTCAAATGATTTTGGAAATACAAGTCATATGCTAGTGATTTTTCTGCACTTCAACTGACTCTACTAAACTAGGGCATGAAAATACTTTCAATCGCTTATGTAATAATTTCTTGCTGATAATACTTTGTAATAGATTTCTCTAGACTCTTAGAAGTTGCTCAAATGATTGCTTTAGAAAAGTAAGGTACCAAATGAATAGTGTCAATGTGTATTTATTTACCAAAAAGTGTGCAAATGGCTATTTAGGCAATAAATATCTTCAACAGTAACTTCTCTATCGATAGTCATCTCTTTTGTCCAACAATGATGCCTTTCTACCGATAACTATCCTTTCACTCTGATAGTGAAACATGTTCACCGATAACTATTTATCTTCAAAATGATAAAGCAATATCCAATACTAACTGGTTTCCATTAAGTGTGTCCAAACTAAGTTCTACTATATCTATAATATGCTAACATGTGATCTATCTCATCTTATCTTATAAAGGGACAAACAAATTTAGAAATTTAGTATAGGTCCCTAAGCAAAAACTTGCTTGCTTATTTTGATGATGAGTCCTCCTCCCTAGAGGCTAGAGAGCTTTCTTCTTTCTCGGTGACTTTCTCCTTCTTGATCCATTTTGTCTTCATATTATTTTTCACTTGTTCTGGATTAATTATAGCTTTTCCTTTGTTATCTGCATTATTGGCTTGTCGATATATGTAGTTTTGTGCAATATGTCCATACTTGTGATAGATAAAACATACCATACTAGTTGATCTCCATGGTCCTGAATTTCCACTTGGATTCCTTAATCTACAATTCATCATCATGTGTCTAAAGTGTCCACAAATGTTGCACATAGCGGGAAGATTTCCTTCTCTTCTCAATGTTCTTATCAGTTTGGTTGGTGTTCTTTTTGGTAGAATTCTTGATCTAAAGTGTTCAACTTTATGTTCGTAATGATTGCATGTGTAACAGTAACTTGTGAAACTTCCTTCATATGATATGTTGTTGGATCTTGATCTGCATTCTCTTACTTGATGTACAAACTTATTACAATTGTAACAGTGCCCATTAAAGAGTGTGTCGCTTGAAGTATTGACTAATTTGCTTCTACAGGTATTTTATATGTGACCAAGCTTTCCACAATTGTAACAAGTATGTTTTGTGAGTTTTTTTCCTTGTGAATCAATAGGATCCTTTGAATTTTGTTATGGATTCTTTGCTATCTCTTTTAATGATTCACTGATTTCAAATTTACTATTGCCGGTATATCCTAGGTCGGTGAAGTCTCCAGATCTTCTTTGACTTTTTAGTTGTTCATCAATTCTCTACATGCTTAGATCAAACTTAGTGAGTCTCTCATTAAATTCTTTTTCAATTTTCAGATTGGTCTTCAAAGTTTAACTTCTTTTCTTAGGTTTTTGTTCTCAGCAAGTATCTGTCTTTTTTCTTCATTTGTGTGATTTAGACATTTAGCCAGTGTGTTATTCTCATGTTGTATCCTTTCAATGATGACATCTTTGTCTTTGATCATTTTTCCTAGATTTCTCTTATTGGCTTCAAGGATTTCCTTGGCTTCCTCGACAATCTTCATTCTTTCAAGTATTTTAGTCATCCTTATAGCTTGACTTTCAAGTTACTTTTGAGCTTCATTTAGGTTTTCTTCCAAGTTTGTATTATTTTCCAATAGATTTGCAACTATTGCATTAGCTTCTTCATAATTTGTACTATGTCTTAATAGTTCTTCAAGATTTTCCAAACTTATCTGCAGATGTTCTATGAGTTATTTTATTTTTGCAAATGATGCTCTTAGCTTCTTCTTTAGATCTTAATTTTATGCAAGGGCTTCATCTAGGTCTTCTTCCATTTGTCTTTATTTACTATACCTTTCCACACTCCAAGATCTACTCTTAAGCTGTTAGAATTTACCTCTTAGAGAACAAATCTATGATACCAATTTTTGATTGGATAGATTAGGTACTAAGAGAGTGGGGTAAATCAGTGCTAATATATTTATATCAATTCAAACTCTTAAGCTCAAACATGTAGTTTCATTCCTAGTTTACCGATAGTCTTACTTGTAATATAAATATGCCTATAATTGTAAAAGAATAAAGTAAGTAATAGTAAAATCATAAAATGATTCACACACCCATGAAAAATATATTTTTGGTCTTGTAGAAATCCTTGGGTAGAGAAAAAAACTGCGGTGGGGATGGTACCCACAAGTCTTCATTGCAACTAAAAGAGTTTGCTGGTTAAGGCTACAAAATGTCACTTTCTAAGTGACTCACCTTGTTTGATACATGGTTAAGTGTATCTATAGTCTTGTTAGGACTATTCTGCTAAGAGATTTTATCCTTCCTATATAACATTCACCATGTTAAAGGATTTGCAAAAATTTCATACAATGAACTTCAACAGTCTTGTTAGAGACTACCCAGTTACTGGATTTACAGTACCTTGTAGAAACTTGTTAGAATTCCTTACAAGATAGATGACCTATTTGTGATTTTCTCCAAAGCTTATCAGATCCCTTACGTTCACTATTATTTTCTTCAAAATCTTCTCTCCTTCATTGCTTATTCTTCACCTATATATCTTTTCTGCTCTCTTTCTCTCTCATGTCTCCTAATTCTCTCCTTCGATCCTTTTATCCTTGATCCACTTCTTGTCTATTGAATTGTGTATTCCTAACCTTAGATCTTAGGGTTCCTTCATCTCGATATTTTCCATAAACTATTTTCTCATTTCCTTATGTCGGCTATGATACATTAATTTCCTTTATCCGATATCTATCGACTCTGATAACTAACTTCCTTATTTTGATAATTGTCTTAAGTCTCTGATAACTCTTTTAGCTTTTTGATAGTATAAACCTTCACATTAGTGATGATTAACATCAATGAAAAACTTATCCTTGGATTTCCAACACCTAACTCCTTGAGGGTTTGGTATTTTCTTGTCCCTCCTGTGTTTTTGTGAAAGTATTTTGATGCTACCCTATACTATTGAGAGTATAAGGATGAGGTCATACTCTCACTAAAGTGGGTGATAAATTTAATGTCATAAAATATATCCACATATATTTATATGCTCTCCTAGTCCTCACTTTAGTTCTTTTGATTTTGTGCCCCTAGATTTGATTGATCTTGCTCATCTCAAGGATTGACTTTTTGTGCATAGTGTCTTTTACGCTCCCTTGACCCCTAATACAAGCCTTTAGGACTAGACTAGAGTTCCTAACACCCTATTTCCAATGGACTATGGTGCTAGGTACTATAGTACTCCTATATTATGGTGCTATGTGCTAGTATCTAGCCAAAAAGGGGCCATTAGTTGGGTTTTGTTGAGTAGGAAAATAGTATCCATGTCAGATTGCTTTGGGGTTTTCACACACTTTTTGAGGTATAGTATAAAAGGAGGAATCCACCTCCTCATTTGAATACAAACATATTAAAAATTCTCTCTCTCATCAAGATTTGAACAAAATTTCCAATCACGTCTAAGGCCAAAAAGAAGAATAATCAAGCAGTGAAGAAGTTAGCATTGAAGGTGATATCCATGATCAAGTTCTAATACTTCCTCTATGAGTGAAGACATACAAGAGCTCCCTTCCTAGCATCAACTACCTTTTATGAAGGTTCTAAGAAAAGGAAAATTCATTGGAGAAGGTATATCATTGTGATTCAAAATTATTTACTTTTGATTTGAGAATTATTTTAGACATTATTATTGTAGGAAAGGTTGAATCCTCATAGTGCTTGATAAAGGCAAGCCCAAGTATACAACTCAAAATACTATTTTTCTCCCTCTTGTGTGTAGATTCACAAATCTAGAGATAAAGTGTTGCAAATATAGAGAAGATGGACTAAGGCAATAAGATTCATATTCTAAAATAGGGATTGCTACACTTTTGAATTTTACACATAGTACGTAGTTAGTAAATTAGTTTGACAAGATGTATTAGAGCTACATTCTAGTTTTAGATCCATAGGATGATATTAGTTTTGGGTCTACTAGGATGGCACTGGCACTAAACTAATTAGTCCAATTTTGACCCTGAATTTTAGTGACAGGTTCCTCTTTGGATCACCTTTCTAGATATGTGTTCTATATTGTTCTATTAGACATGCAACTACCTATTTATGCTGATCGTTGCACAATTTCATGTCTTTATCTAGTATTTTTACATAAACTAGATTAATATTGATTAAATCAATAAGGGGAGTGCATCATTTTAAATCTCTTTGTATTTAGCTCTTGCTTACCTCCATTAGATTTTAAATTGAGTGTCGATTCGCGAGTAATGAAAACAAGGTGTAATAGGAGTAGGTTTGGTCTCTAGTTTGCAAAATTACACCATCTACCCCTTTTCACCAGCCTTTCAACAATTAAAATAAAGTAGGCTCAAACAAAATCTTGAAGAAAAAGTTATAGCCTTTAGAATTAGGATTTTTCATATTGGAAATGTAAAATTGTCTATAAAATATGTATAAAAGATCTATAAGAGAAATTCATAGTTGTTGACCAACTAATTACACATATTACAACATTTCATAAGTCATATTTTAATGAATATAATGGATCCAAAATAAACTTTCCAATTTTTTCATTGGATCATGAAGAGCATATGACTTGTGGAAAGAATATGGTGATATGCTCTTCATGATCATGTGGATTTATCAATAAACCTACATAACCCTTATATGATAGAAACTATAAGATGATCAAAATGGGTGCCTGAAAGAAAGTGAGTCCAATTTTTGGCTAGAAAGCAGATTTTCTTTTTCTTTTTCTTTTTTCCAAATTCGTTCTCTTTGACCTAAAAATTTGAAGCACTTAAAGATCAAATCTAAAACAAATCATAAATAAGAATTATAATACTCAAAGTCTAATTTCCAAATATGTAATTTTTTTGAATAGCTAGATGATACAAATCAATTTTCAATAGACATTATTTAAATCCACATTTTAAAAGCCACCTTTTAAGGACCATACCATGCCCATGCATGACATGCATAATTTGGCCTAAACAAAATTATTTTTCCAAATCCTTTTGGGAAATGGTATGTAACATAGTGAAGATTGATGAAAACATTTTTTTGTGAATATTTTTTCAGTTAGATATTTGTTGGAATTTTTTCTATTGTTTTTGATTATGGTAAAAATAGGTTTTGAAGGGGCCCCGAAACCCTTTAACAATAGAGACAAAAGATAAGCACGAGATCCCTAAGAACAACTAGCTATCCCAAAGAAGGGAACACACTACAAAGGGTCAAAACCCAAATATTCAATAAGCTTGTACACAACAAAAAGCAAAAAATGCTGGACAACAAACAAAAAAGAGAAGACCACCAGCACAAAGATCAAGACATAGTCTTCAGGAAGCCCTCAGATTCCTCCAGCTGGGCTTGCATGATCTTAACATTATCTTTCAAACTCTGAATGTCCTGATCCACAATCTTGAGCTTCTTTTTAGTATTAGACCTACTCTTGGTGCCAGGTCCCATCTGCTGACTCGGGTCAGTCGGGTCAATTTTGTCGCTTAGGGGGGCATCTTTGTTTCCTTCCAACATTTTGCTTAGCGTATTCAAATTCTCCAGAGTAGACTTCATTCTTGTATTAGCCAGGCCGAGCAAATATTTCAGCATCTCCTCATTCCTGCTTGTCTTCTCATGGATAGGGATCATGGCAGTCTCAACTGCTTTTTTAATTCTATCATCCAAATCAGAACCGTAATAAAAAACACTGACATTAGCTTTGAGAGAAATCTCCTTCCTGATTTTGTCAATAGTTTCCTCAATAATAGGATTCTTATTTTCCAGTTTGATACATCTATTCTTCAGTTCAACTAGGTCATTCTGCACCCACTTGTCCAGATTATAACTATAGATGGATTTGTTCTTAGCAATTTCTAGGGGGGTCATAATAACTGTTCTTTTTACCTGCAAATCCATCTTTCTAATATCATCCTGAAGAGAATGGGACCTATTACAATCAAGGGTTCTCTCACTATCATCCTTCTTGTTTTCCTTTCGGGCGCTGGGGGAGTCATGGGAGTCCAGATTTTCCTCTTCCATAACCCTAAAGCTATTGTTCCCTGAGTCCTCAACATTGCTGTCAATTAAGTTTGTATCATCCTCTTTGCTATCATTGTCATCAGCTTCAACCTCAGTCTTAGAAGTGTCTTTGTCATCAGTATTGTTAATCTCTAGAGCTGAGTTAGGCTTGTCCCCTCTATTCTGATTATCCTGGCCATCCTTGGGGCTACCCATGGCATTAGAAATGTCAGGGTCCTCCAAGTCCTTCTCCTCAGGGGTCTGGGTAGTGGGATTAGGCTCAACATTTTGACCTATCTAGGTGTTCTTCTCAACCTCGGTCACATTATCCTGAGGATTCAACTTAACACCTTCAGACTCCGAGCGGACAGGGCTAGCAGAGGGCTCAAAATTAGTTTTGTCAAAAATAGAGGCATTTCCATCACTCGAGTTCTTGACATTCTTTAGACCATCCGAAGACTTCAAGGGGGTCGACTCAGAGGGGGAGAGAACTTTCTTAGGTTTGTGTTTCCTAGGCGAAGAGCCGATTTTCTTCCTTTTCTTGACATGGGCAGGGATAGGTTTAGGAATGTGATCCCTCAAATAATTAGCGATAAGGAGGATGAGCCCGACATGGAGGATGGGAGAATTCTTCACTCTATAATCAGTAATGGTCTAATTGAGTGAACAGAGAAGAAAGTAGGGAAAAGAGATTCTTATGTCATGTCCAAAATGATTAACTAGGGAAAAATGGTAATTATAGACCCTAGAAAATCTCCCCTCAAGTGTAAAATATTCCATAATGACCTTGATAACAGAACCCCAGATGCTATTAATATTATTCATTTCAACGTAATCTTTCTTACCTTTCACCAAAAGAGCCCTCTCCTCATCAGTGTGAGGAAACTTCTTGTAAGCTCTAGTTCCAACCTTAATCTCTTTTGAATACTTCAGACCATCCAAAGGGAGACCAGCTATGTCCGAGAGGAGCTTGAGGCTAAGGCTAAAAGATTTTCTAGCCAGATTCACCGTGCCCTTATCCCAACCATCGACAAAGGCTTTAGTAACATCATTGTCGAAACCATGGAGTCTCTAGAGAAATCGATGGACATGGCCTTTTTTCAAAATGCTCCAGACTTCCTTATCCTACTTCCACTTGCATTCCGCCAGCTCTTCTCTCCTGAGATCACCACCCATAGCCGAGCACTCTCCCTGCTCTTTTTTCATATTCTTCTTATGCTTAGACGGAGGAATGCTCTCAATTTGGTAATTCTTTAGCTTAATAAATCTGTTAGATTGGTTCACTGTCCTATTCACATGCATGAACTGATAGCAATTACTAGAAATGATGGCAACACACATCAAATTTTGATCTTTCATAATGGGAGGATAATTCCACATCTTAGAGATGTACTTAGCTTTATTTCGAGTGACGTTCAATATCACCCAATCTGAAAGGGATTAAATAATATCATTAATACTCCTATTAATGACTCCTTCCTTGTGCCTGATTTTATCATAATTAATAGATGAGATAACAACATCATTACAGATTGTATTACCAATCCATTTTTGAATCTCCTTGCTTTTGGATCCTATATTGGCAAGGCAATCAACAAACTGATTGGTCTCTTGATAATTATGTGATATATGGAACCCCTCAAAGGAATGGGCTATAGTTTTGATTTTAGTAATAATGTGATCAATAGTCCAGGAGGGGGTAGTGATATCTTTAATATTATTTATAATATTTAAAGAATCTCCTTCAAGCCAGACTCTTTTGAGCCCCAATTCTTCCACCAGCAGGATAATATTGAGAGCAGCCAGGGCCTCAGCCCTATGATTAGTCTGAATTCCCAAAGGAATAGAAATGGTGCCTAAACAGTTACCATTACTATCTTTGATAATTCCACCACCCCTAGAGACACCCGGGTTGCCTTTGGAGTCCCCATCAAAATTAGCTTTAACCCAGCCTATAGGAGGAGTAATCCAAACAGAGGAATCTCTAGGAGAGCTAGTGTTAGGATTAAGGTGAGAAAAATTCCAAGTAGACCAGTCCACATCTGGGAGGAAATTCCCGAGCTTGCTCTTGCTGTTGATGATAGCATTGCTGAAATTTTCCTTAATAGCTCTAGAGAAGATGTAGATAATTTTAGGATTGGCTTGTTTGTCTCTGAAAATTCTATTATTTCTTTCCTTCCATATACACTAGCAAAGATGAGGTGGGATGAGATTCCAGAAACTTCTTGCAAGATCATTGTCAAAAGGGCATCTCCACTGGGTGATGAAGTCCTGCAAAGAGTTAGGAAAGAGCCAACACAAGTTCCAATTTTGAAAAACCATGGACCAAACTCTCTGAGTGAAAGTACAATGAAGCATAAGGTGGTCACAAGATTTAGCTTGATCCTTACAAAGAAAGCATCTATTAACATGACAGAAACCTCTTTTAACTAGATTATCAATTGTAAGGGGCTTATTTTGGATAAGGATCCAATAAAAGAAGTTAATCTTAGGAGTAAGAAATTTATACCAGATAGCAGCACACTGAGGCTTAACTTCCTTGGAAAAGAAAAAGGAACAAGCAGAGGCCATCGAGAATTCACCATTAGAAGAAGGGTTCCACACAATTTTGTCAGGATGATTAACTTCTCTGAACCAGGACTGCAGCTCAATCATGAGAGGAGATAGGCTTCTATCAAGGCTAGAAAGATCCTTCCAAGAGTTATTATTCCAATAATCAAAGACTTTGAATCCAATAGTATTTTTAGCTTGCATTATAATATCCTTCCACTCTTGTCTTTTAGATAGGGGCCGATCATGGATCTAAGGATCATCCCAAAAGTCAATATTGGTCCCTTCACCCAATTTCCACCTTATCCCTTCTCTCAAGAAGTCAATTGAGGAGCACAGGCTATTCCAGATATAAGAGCCATTAACCCTAGCATCATTGTTTAAAAGATCCTTCAAGCTGTTGGAGTTAAAAATATATTTGCTTTTAACTATGCCATTCCATTGCTTAGTATCCCCAAAGACTCTCCAAACTTGCTTAGCCAAAAGGGCCTTATTGACAAGCTTGATAGGTCTTAACCCCAAGCCCCCTTTACTCTTGGGCTTACAAACCTTTTCCCAGGCTATCAGACTAAGTCTTTTTTTATCTTCAACACCAGTCTATAAGAATCTTTTTTGGATAGTTTCAAGCACCATCGCGAACTTGTGAGGAATCTTGAAGAGACTTAGAGCATACACGGGCATATTTTATAGAGTTGACTTCAAAAGCTGAATCTTATCGGAGCTGTTGAGGAGAGCACCTTTCCATCCAACCAATTTCCTGTTGTATTTGTCAACAATTTGGTTCTAGAAGCTATCAGGGGGTTTAGAGCAAAGGGAAAGACCCAGATAAGAAGAGGGAAGGGCATCAATGCTGCAACCAAGTATTTTGGAGATTTTACCCTGTCTCTCAAGGGGGGTATTGATAAAGTATAAGAAGCTCTTATTCCAATTAATAAGTTGACCCGTAGCCGAGGTATAAATTGACAGGGATTTTTTAAGATTCCTGGCTTCTTTAATAGTAGATTCACCCATGAAGAGGGTATCATCAACAAATTGTTCATGGGAGAAAAACGTTCTGACCGATGAAGGTTGGAGACCATAGATAGTTCTATCATTGACAAGTTTAGAGATATATCTTCCCAGCCCTTCGGCCAATATAGCAAACAGGATGGGAGATATAGGATCCCCCTGCCTGAGACCCCTTGAGGGTTTGAAGAAATTGGAGGAGCCACCATTCACAATAACAGAGGAAGAGACAGTAGAGACCAACTGATCAACAATTTTAATGACCCCGACATCGAAACCAAAGCAACCTAAGACTTTTTGGAGAAACTGCCAATCAACCCTATCATAGGCTTTAGATAAGTCCAATTTCATAAGAAAGCCCTGTTTCTTGGCAGCTTCAAGGGAGTGGATATTCTCATGAGAAACCACGATAGAGTCAAGGATTTGTCTCCCTAGAACAAATCCATTCTGTTGAGGAGAAATAATGGAAGGAAGCAAAGAAAGCAGTCTGGAAGTCATGACTTTGGCTATGATCTTGTAAATCCCATTATAGAGACTAATGGGTCTGAAAGAATCCACCATGTTGGCACCATGTTTTTTAGGAATAAGGACCAAGAAAGTGGCATTGATTTCTATAAGAAGAGCTTTGGTACCAAAAAATTCTTTGACAGCATGAAGAACATCTTGACCAGTGATATCCCAGAACTGCTGAAAGAAGAAAAGAGGGAATCCATTAGAACCCAGAGATTTATCCCCTTTAAAGGAGAAAATAGCATCTCTAATTTCCTTATCATTGAGAATAGCTTTGAGTCTAGAATTGGTATCTTTGTCAATGATAGAGGGAATAGTAGAGAGGATATCATGTTGGCTCTAAGGGTCAAGGTTATCTTCTTTGGAAAGGAGAAGAGAGAAGGCCTGGACCATTTCCTTTCTTATATCTTCTTCCTTAACCAGAGTCTTATTATTCACAATAAGGGAAGAAATTTTGTTTATAGCTTTATGTTTCATGGCTGTCATGTGGAAGAATCTGGTATTTCTGTCACCATCTTTAAGCCAGATGGCTCTTGATCTTTGCCTCCAAAAAGAATCCTCTTTAGAAATAATATTATGGTACTTTGCCACCAACACATTCTTAGTTCTTCTGTGCTCCTCAGAGAAACCCTCTTTTTGAATAGTATCTTGAATAACCTTGATCTCTTCCTGCTTATTACTTTTTGCCTTGAAGATGTCTCCAAAAACTTCCTTGTTCTAGATTTTAATATTTCTCTTGACATTATTCAACTTTTTGGCTATTCTATACATGGCACTGCCTTCCTGATTGTAGTTCCACCATTTAGATATACAGTCCTTTAGATTAGGGTGAGCTAGCCACATCTTCTCAAAATGAAATGGGATATTCTTCTTGCCATTTAAAATGTTAGCATTGAAAATAATCCGGAAATGATCAGATCCAATCCTAATAGAGGAAGATAAAGAGCAGGAAAAGTTAGAGAGCCAATCAAGAGATAGAAGAGTTCTGTCAAGTTTCACCTGAATAAGGTCATCACCAGTTCTTTTATTCGAACAAGTGTAGGAAATCCCTTCCATCTCCATATCAATGAAAGATTGATCATTAATGTACTCCATGAGATCCATTCTACTCTCAACTTGAGAAAGGGCTCCGCCTATTTTATCATCAGCCAACAAGGGGGTATTGAAGTCTCCCATAACCATCCAGCTAGGGGACTAGAATTTGTTTCTGATTTCTTTTAATCTTTTCTAGAATTTGAACTTGCCACTCTTGGTATTAGGAGCATAGATATTCATCAAATTCCAAGAGCAATCTAATTTTAGATGTTTGACATAGATAAGAATAATGTTCTTCTCAACATGGATTTTTGTGCAATTAACAATCAAGTTGTTCTAGAAGATAACAACTCCTCCAGAAGCTCCATCAGAGTCACTTCCAATACTACTACCATTTTTAAAAGGAACAATTTTTTCAACTTTCTCTTTAGACATTTTAGTTTCCTGGATGAGCATGATATCAGGCTTTATATCTCTAACAATATTTCTGAGGACATCTTATTTATGAGGGCTGTTAAGACCTCTAATATTCCAAGACATGATCTTCATTTAGAGGGTTGGGGAGCACATCTCTGGGATAGTAGATTGTTTACCATCCACAATACTCTATTTTGCTTCTGACTCTCTCATAGCTTTCTGAGTACGTCTACCTCTACCCCCCTGAGGTGATCCAACATCTGCTTTCTTTCTTCTGGTCTGGATTCCCCCCAAAGGAGTTATGTCTATCTTTTTCCCTGATTCAGGAGCTTTAGGATTCAGTCCTCCCTTCTTGGAAAGATTATTGATTTTCTTGTTATTTTTCACCTCAGACCATGGAGACTCCTGCAATTCTGATATAGGAGAGATTTAATCAAAGGTTACTTTTCGAATGTCCTCTTCACTGACTTCAGGCCAGCAATTGCTACTGTTTCCATTAGCCATGGAGATCACCTATTCAATCATAGGGGGGGAAAGATCTGAAATATTCAAAGCTATATCTCCTATACCTGTTGAAGCAGATACGTTGCCCTTCTCATTTAGCACATCTATTGTTGGGCCTTGAAGCTCTGATTCAATACTTCCTTCCTAAGGGTCTACTTGGGGCTGAGAATCCTTCTCCCTATTCCCAGTTGGATAACTAAAAGCAGCAGAAGTGGAGATGTTTTCCACTTTTTCCTCTTGTTCTGTGGCCTTTGGACTCTCCTGCTCCAGAGATCAGGGTTGTTCATTGTTGGTAACCTGACACTTATCTCCCTCTGGCTAAATACTTGGATTGACAATCTGGGCTTCATGCATATTATCTTCATTTGATGCTTTTGGGGGATTTGGAAGGGAAGAGGAAGGACCATTTTTATCTCTCCATTTAGCTCTTGATTCTCTCTTTTTGGGTTTTACAGTAGGTTTTAAAGGACATTATTTTGCCTAGTGACCAGATTTTTTACAAGTGAAGCAGGCAAAGGGAAGGGATTCGAACTCCACCACTTGAATGTGAGTTCCTAGCTTGGAGTTAATAGTAATAAATTCTGAGAGGTCTTCCTTTTAACTTATATTGACACAGACTCTAGCATACACTAGTCTTGACTTTGCAACTGTCATTGGATCTATTGATAGAAGCTCCCCAAATGAACTCGCCAGTCCTGAGAAAACATCTTCATGCCAGTATTCCAAAGGAAGAACTTGGAATCAAACCCACACTGGGGCTGCTTCAAACATATCCATATTTAGATCAAGGTTAGCCCCCCATTTCTGAAGAGCCAAGGATGATTTACCGAACATCCAAGGACCTCTGCACAAAACATCAGAAAGATCTTCAGAGCTAGAAAACTTGAAAGTGAAAAAACCCTTAGGCGATGCAACTATGTCGACTTGACCCTTGAGCTTCCATTTTCTTGCAACAAAAACCCTTACTGCATCTATGTTAGGTCTTGGACCCATGAACTTTCCTACAAGCGTATTTTTCATAGAAGCTACTATATGATCAACTAGAGAATTAGGAAGAGAAATGTTGAATACTCCCTTCTCAGGATCATATGTGTTATCCACTAGGGGGAAAGAGGATTTCCCAGTAGGTTTCACACCAAATAAAGAAGTCCAACTAGCTTTAGCAACATTTTCAAAGAAGGTTTGACCATCAATCACTTCAGCAGAAGACTTACCGACAAATTTTCTAGCATTTGAGTCTTCTTTTCAGTTCTGGGGTCTCTGAAGAGATTTGTCCCCCTTATTCTCTTTTGTGGAGCCCTCCACTACTTCATCTTTGTCCTTTTTCTGAATCACAGGCATGGGAGAGCTCTGAGCATTTCTAGAGGCATCTTTCTCACGCATAACATGGTTCGAAAAGCCCCTTTTCCCGCCTTCTCGAGACTGATTTTGATCTAGGTCTTTGTCACCTTCCACATCCTTCTCACCTCCCTTGGAAATCTTGGTGTCTACCACTGCATTCACCTGAGATCCTCCAGCATCAGGATTCCCACCCAAAGAAGAGTTTGAAATTCCTCCAACCGCTCGCGCTTCTCCTTCTCCGCTCACCATGGAGTTTGTCTCCTTGCATGCCATTGTTATTGATCCTAATTTTTTCAAATTTTTTCTATTGTTGCTATTTAGGTTTTGTCATTGATGTCAACATATGGCATATGCTTCAGTTTTGAGTTGGTTATATTAGACAAATTATGTTTCTAGTTGCTACAAGCAGTTGGACAGAAATGTAAGGACATTGTATGACAATTCATAGTATGCGAGCTTGGTTTTATCATTATGAAGATGTATAGACCTTATGTCTAAGGTTGCATGGATTAATATGATGATTTCAGAGAGTTACATTTATTTTGGTGAAGACTGGTTACAGGACAGAGACATGGAATTTGACATAATTAGTTGTTGAGTTTTGAGCATAAGTTGGTTGCAAGCTAGAATCATGTTATGCGAGCTTTAGGCATGGAATGAAACATATGATGGAGTACACTGTTGGATTTTTAGCTTGATTAGGTCATGCTGATGATAGCGCTAGCATATGAACTTGGATAAATACTTTTGGGAGATGACTAGGTGGTGTAATGTGGTCCATGGATTAACTAGCGTTAATTGTGGATCTTGGCACACAAATTAATATTTCTAATTGTTTTATATTTGTATCAGTTGTGTGTACCTTAACATTGTGTAATGTAATTGTTTATGCATTGGGGAAGCCCTAACAGGCTGACCTAAATGAGACTTGTAACTAGTATAAAGGAGAGTAAATTTTCTAATGTAATTAGAGGAATGTGTATGGGAGTTATGCATGATTGAGCATGCCATAATTATAATAAGAGAATAATTGAAGAGGAGAGGTATGAGTGGAATCTACAATAATTCCTTGTGCACTTCAATGGAACTATAAAGGCAAGTAAGTTGCTATCAGTTAGTTTAGTCATTTGGACAGTAAGTTTACTTCATTGTATTTGGACAGTGAGTCGCTAAGGTTTGCTTAACCTTCTCCTTGGAGAAGTGTGCATTTTTTCTCATCAACTCCTAATAGGGTTAAAGGACCTTTTAACAATGGTTTTGTCTGTTAACATGGAATATTGTACTAGATGTGTTGTATCAGCTCCTAACAGGGACATTTTTATACCAATGCACTATCTAGTGGGTTCCATCTCCACTGGGGTTTTTCCCTTAATAGGGCTTTCCTCGAGGAAAAAAATCTATATGTTATGGTGTTGTTGTCTACCTTGTTCATCTTGTTTAACATTTTTATGTTCTTAATTAGTGATCTAGCTCAGAAGTTTAAAGTTTACAATTATTATACACAAATGATTCACCCCCCTCTCAGTTGTGTGGTGTGGATTGGTACTGCTAACGATTGGTATCATAGTTATTGGTCTTCTTGGAGAAATATTGATTGGTTGAACAGATCTAGAATGACAAGCTATATGAAGCACAATCCTAAATTTGATGGAGAAAATCTTGATAGTTAGAAAACAAGATGATAAAATATTTGGTTTTCTTGGGAATTGAATACTAGTTGATTAAAAAGGAAAAAAGAAGATGTCAAGACTGAGGATGAATTGGAAAAAAGTATAGAGGATGAAAGGAAGAAATTGTTGGCAATTTGGCTGAGTTAGATATCAACTTGTTGTCATTTTGGTGACATATAATCTATATGAAAACCACATATCATAGCAAGCAGTTAAGACAGAGCGCAAAGTAAAATTATCTAAGTGCAAGCAACATTTTCCTAGTCTCAAAAGAGACAGTTTTGGTTGGCGATGTCGATAGAAGTAATTTCAATGCTTGTGCACTTGAACATGGATACTTTGATGTATATTGAAGACTCACCTGAGAGTGCAAGTCTGTATGACATGTACGGAAGAGTTATCGTAGTATTACAGAGACATAGTTGAAGCCAATATGATAGAGAAAGAAGACAGAATCAGTATGATAATTAAGGGATTATTTTGTTTATCAAAATAATAAATTAATCATATAAGGGATGACATCCTAGATGTTAACCCTTGGGAAACACAAGTTAATATGTATTTTGTAAAGTGCTTTATGTTTTGTAAAGCCGATTGTAAAAGTTATTATTCTTAATAACTTGTATAAATGTAAGACATATGTAATGTGAAGGAAATAGTGTGACACATGTATGAGAAGGATATAGATGCAAAGTTGTAAATTGTAAAAGTCAAGCAAGCAGACTTTGTATATGCAAGAGAAGAGATAGATCAGAATAAGAAAGATATTCGGTAGCAGTGAAAGGTTATATACCTTATCCTTTTGTAATAAAAAATCATTGTACATTACATGTTTGGGTAGTGAGCTTATCTTGTAATCATTCTATCTGTACTAGCAACTCTTAGCAGGGTTGAGGATTCTAACAAGGCCTAAAGTCCTTTAATCAGGACTAAGACACTATATGTATGTAATAGGCTCCTAACAGGGTCAACATCCTTTTCCAGATACTTTTGATTAGTGGATCACTTGTGGGTATCATCCTCACCGGGGTTTTCCCTTGGCCAGGGTTTCCTCAAGAACAAATCATGGTGTTATGAGTTCATTTGCTTTATTGCTATGCATGCTATTTAGTTTACTTTGTTTTGCAAGGTTAATCTGTTATATCCATAATTGGGCAAAAGTAAAAGTTTGTAGAATAATGATTCACCCCCCCTCTAAGTATTCCCTATTTCAAACAATTGGTATCAGAGCTTTGTTACTCAGAAAAGAATCATTCAAAGAAAACCTAGTAGCTTGAGTAAGATCTCTATGGATATGGATCAGCTACAGAAGAATCTTGAAGAAGCTCTTGAAAAAATTGATATACTTACTGAAGAAAGAGACACTCTGAAAGGAAAATATGATGATGCAAAGAACCTCATTGAGAAGCTAAAAGAAAAGTTGGAAGAACTAAAATCAAAGAAGGAATCTACAATTCAAATTGAAGATTGTGATGAAAATCTAGAAAAAGAAAATGAGATCCTTAAACATGAATTAAAGATATTAAATCTGAAGTTAAGTTTGAAAGATGGAAATAGCAAGAATGAAACAAATTTGAAATTTGAGAATGAAGATCTAAAGTCTAAACTTTGTAAAGTGACATCTGAACTTGAGAAAACCAAATTACAGTATGCTAAACTTGAAAAGTACAATACAATTGTGAAAGGTGAACTAACTCAGTCTAAGCAACATCTTGAGAGACTATATTCCACCAGTGAGAAGATTGATGAACAAATGTCTTATCAAAAGCTATTCTATGATAAAATTGGTCTTGGATTTAACTCATCTAAGGTAAGTGAAGAAAGAAAGGAACCAGATCTGAAAGTTTCTGAGAACAAAGATGAAAAGAAATCTGATGAAGCTAACAAATCTGAGGATATACCTAATCCACCTAAAGAAGAAGAACCACCTAAAGGTACACAAAGAGAATTTAAAGGTAGATGTTTTGTATGCAATACTTTTGGTCATATGAAGAAATATTGTATAGGTAAGAAATTCAAACATCTTAATGGTTATTGTTATAATTGTCATGGTTTTGGACATAAAGCTATTGAATGTAAGAAGCCTAGATCTAATGATAATAATAGTAGTAGAATGTTTAGAGATACTAACCATGTAGATAAGAGACCTACTGAAGATATGAACAGAAGAAATGGAGTAGTATGTTATAGATGCAACAAGGTTGGACACATTGCCAGGAATTGCATATCATAAATCAACCAGACAGTACTGAGATATGGAAATAATGGATTAGTTTATCAGATATGCAACAAATTTGGTCATACAACAAGATTTTGCAGGATGAACAACATGAGAAATCCCAACAATAGGAACTACACAAGAAGAAATGAGAATGCAAACAACAGTTAGAAAGGGTGCTGTAGTAATTCAGAAGAAGTGAAATTTGTTAAAGGTACAGATCAAGGAGACACATTTAGTACATAAGGTAATCGGATAGGTGAAGTATCTTATAGTAAGTGTGAATCTCTTCCTAACCCATCTCAAAGTACTTAATTCATAAAGAATGCATTAGAGTAGGAACTTAGGATAGTGTAGAAGTTAGTGTAGGATGAATTGAGTCTTGCGCTATTAATGTAAGGTAGTATGTGATGTAATGATGCTATGGTTAAGAGCGCATGAGCTAATATGAATGTATGTGAATTTGCAAGAAGTTTGAAGTTTTGCAGCAAAGTAGGAACAACTTTTTGGAAAGAAGCGACAAAGGAATTGAATGCGATGTCAGAATCTTGTAAGATTAAAAGGTTAAAAGCTTATGATCAGTATTATTTGATCACTGAAGAGACTACAAGTGATAAGGAGATCATTACAATGGTGATTGAAAGTAGTTTGCAAGATTTGGTGAAATAATTTCACGCTGGATCTACGCAAAGCCCTAAATCACAAAATTGAGGTATTTTATCAAGAAAATCTATCAGTTAGCTAAAGAATTTGTAGAAATTATGGATGTATCACTTATTCATCATGTAAGAGATACTATTAGACCTAGAGTTAAAAGGGAACTAGTAGAACCCTTGGAAGAAGACCCTAGTCTTGCTTTATCATCTGTACCAGATGAAGTTTTGCATTTAGAAGATGTTAAAGGTTATTTGAAATGCAAACTTGAAACCCTTAGTGAAAGTGATTTAAATAAGGAGTATGAGAAACTATACAATCAAGATATGTATTGAAAGTAGGGTTTGAACATCTGAAAGAAAATGAAATCGTGAAGTATTCATTGCAATATGAATTTGATGATGATGAATGCACCAAGATAATTTTGAGCAGAATTTACAATGGGAAGTTTTGGTTAGATGATAGAGTAATTGACATAAAAATAGACCACAACAGCAATAAGAGACATTGGACAGAAAGAAGTTTTGTCTATTCCACCCCTATCATCAATTGCAGATCAGACTGGAAATATTCAGAATGTAGTGAAAGTGGTGAAAGTTGAAGAGGAACAGGAAACAAGGAAATATACAAGATCCTCCACCACTCCACCAAGTAAAAGGGTAAAGGAAATGGAAAGTGGGCTTGGTAAGAGACAAAAAACAATATTTACCCCAGTGCAAAGGAAAATATCAAAAATAAAAGATGATGAAGATACTGGAATCAATAAGACAAAATGGAAACCAAAGATAGATAAGGTAAATGCTCAAATCATTAATGATGGAGATTTTTCTAAGATGAACAAATACTATGAGTTATACAATTTTTCAGAGAGATTGAACTTAGAGAATGCAGTTGTTAGACACATGATCTTAGCTGATAAGAAATTTGATAGTATTCAAGGAAAGATACCAAATGAAATTTTTGAGAAATTAGTGAATAGGAAGAAGAGAGTAGCTGAAGAAGACAATAAAATTAGAGAAAATTTTGTGAGAAAGATCTATGATATTAGAGATGAAGATCATTTCAAGGAAATCATGAAAGATCTTAGCACTCACTTAAGAACAAAAATGATAACAATTCAGATAATGGGAGGAAATTATGAAGAAATTAATAAGGAAATTGAACAAGTAGTTGTAAAGGTAATGACTATAGGTGTTAGTAAGCACACAAGTGTAGCAGATCAAGCTTTGGAAGCTAAGCACCAGAAAAGTCCCTCTCCACCACCATCAATCAACATTGCAAATGAATCAATGAATGTGGAAGGAACACATATTATATTGGATAGTGATGACAATCCCTTTAGCAACCTTGAAGACATTGTTGAAAATTCGGCTATGGAAGAACATGACATGTCATTTGCAGAGGAAGAAAGGAAGGAAAGAATAGAAAAAGCAAGCAGAGATTCAGGTAAATATAGAGATTGCAGGATAGAAAGGAGCACAAGGAAAAGCAAAAATCAATCCCACCCCTGAGATTGCAATAGAGATACCATAGTTAGAATCCATTTTTGCTAATCTTGGAAAAGAAGTCAATGATGATGATCAAATGGAGTTGATCTCATCCTTAAACAAAATTATTGGTAAAAACAAGAAAGTGAAAAGCCTTGAAGGATCATTGCTGGAAGTGACAGAGAAGTTGCAGAGTGTTGTGACCAGTCAGATATCAAAGGCAGATCCACAGGTAAAAGCTAAAGAAGTTGTGAAGGCATTTGACAGTGAATTCACTAACTTATTAGACATAGCTATAGTAAAGGCTTAGGCAGCCTATGAGGCCAAAATATTTCAAGATATATGTCAGAATATCATAAATGATATTACTAATCTGGATGTATGTATCAAGGAACTTAGAAGGAATTTGGACAGAGGAAAAGCCTTGTACATTCAGTGTACAAAAATAGAGAATCATGTATCAGAAGTGACTGAGAAGATAAAAGCAAAAGAGGCAGAAATTCAAACAAAGGTAAATCTTTTATCCAGCCCAAATGCAAAAATATTAGATCTTGAGAAGAAAATCAGTAAAGTGTATGATGAAAAATAATTCTTAGTGATGAAAGAGAAAGGAAATTGAGAAGATTCACTCTACTAAGAGAGCACATTTCAATTAAGATAAGCATCATTGAAGGACAATTGGAAGAATGTCTTTCATCCAAGACATCTTATGAGAAGTTTAACTATGCAAACCTTCGTGCATGTGAGATTGCATCTTATGGTTTATGTGCACTACTTAGTGTTTCAGACACCATTAAGAAGGCATGGGAGAAGGAGATAGAGAGCATAAAAGTAAATTTTGCAGATTGTGTTGCAAGCCTACCGGCTCTGCAATTTTGAATCAAAGGTAAACATTTTTTAGTACACATTTTTTGACACCCTTTTTGTCATTGTTGTCAAAGGGGGAGTGATAGTATAAAATTGATATATTGATATGGAACATATTCCTAGGGGGAGTATAGATGATATATAAGATATCTGGAGATATAAGTATATTGAAGACATTTTTTGTTATGGCCACAATTTTGAAGTTTTGTATGACTTAGCCAATTTTCTTATATGTTGCCACAAATGACAAAGGGGGAGATTGTTGGTAATTTGGCTGAGTTAGATACTAGGTTGTTGTCATTTTGGCAACATATAATCTATATGAAGACCCCATATGATACCAAGCAGTTAAGACAGAGCGCAAAATAAAATTGTCTAAGTGTAAGCAATATTTTCCCAGTCTAACCAGAGACAGTTTTGGTTGGCAATGTCGATAGAAGTAAGTTCAGTGCTTGTGCACTTGAACATGGATACTTTGATGTATATTGAAGACTAATTTGAGAGTGCAAGTCTGTACGACATGTATGGAAGAAGTTATGGCAGTATTACAAAGATAGAGGTGAAGCCGACATGACAGAGAAAGAAGATGGAATCAGTATGATAATTAAGGGATTATTTTGTTTATCAAAATAATAACTTAATCATATAAGGGATGACATCCTAGATGTTAACCCTTGGGCAACACAAGTTAATATGTATTTTGTAAAGTGCTTTATGTTTTATAAAGTTGACTGTAAAAGTTATTATTCTTAATAACTTGTATAAATGTAAGACATATGTAATGTGAAGGAAATAGTGTGACACATGTATGCAAAAGATGTAGATGCAAAGTTGTAAATTGTAAAAGTCAAGCACGTAGACTTTTTATATGCAATCAAAGAGATAGATTAGAATAAGAAAGCTATTCAACAGCAGTGAAAGGTTATATACCTGATCCTTTTGTAATCATAAATCATTGTACATTACATGTTTGGGCAGTGAGCTTATCTTGTAATCATTCTATCTGTACTACCATCTCTTAGTAGGGTTGAGGATTCTAACAAGGCCTAAAGTCCTTTAATCATGATTGAGACACTATATGTATGTAATAGGCTCCTAACAGGGTCAACATCCTTTACCAGATACTTTTGATTAGTGGATCACTTGTGGGTATCATCCCCACTGGGGTTTTCCCTTAGTCAGGGTTTCCTCGAGAACAAATCATGGTGTTATGAGTTCATTTGATTTATTTCTATGCATGCTATTTAGTTTACTTTGTTTTGCAAGTATCAAGTTAATCTGTTATATCCATAATTGGGCAAAAGTAAAAGTTTGTAGAATACTGATTCACCCCCCTCTTAGTATTCCCTATTTTTAATAGAAATTCACTTGTAATATGATTGCTAGAGAAGCCCTAATTAGTGCACTTTCCAAGGAAGAATTTATAGAGGTCAAGAAGCTTGAGTTGGCACCGAAGATTTGGACAAAATTGGAAGCACTATATAAAGGAGACAAATATACCAAATAGGCCAAGTTACACTGTTGGAAAATAAAGTTGGAGAACATGAGGATGTAAGAAGATGAGTCTATTAGAGAATATGTTCAGAGAGTGACAAAGACTATTATCGTCATTATAAATATGGGAGGGTCTATTACATAAGATGAAATCATTGTGAAGATTCTGAGATCTTTGACACCTACATATGACATTAAGGTCATGACAATTGAATATATTATACCACTCATAAATGGATTTACAAGGGAGAATTTTATTGGTAAGTTATCTGCATCTGAAACCTCTAAATTACAAGATGCTTTACCTAAAGTTGAATCTTCTTTTAAGGATACTATTCATAAGGATAAGAAAATGATAAAAAATAATGCGAGCACCGGTAGAAGTGAAAAGTATGTAGATCTTGGAGAATATGATAAGGAATGAGCAAAAATAGAGGAAGAAGAAAGGAAATTGGATGAGCTTGTAGTCCTGGTCGCAAAGAGGGAAAATAGAGGTAAGGGAAAGTATGAAGGGAAATCACTCTTGATGTGTTTTTATGCAATAAGATATGTCATTTTGCCTCTAGATGTCCTACTATAGTTCCAAAGTATAAAACTAAGACATACAATTCTAAATATCCTAAGGAGTGTTATATTACTAGTGAGGGTACTTCTAATGATGACTCTGTGAATGATGAAGATGAGATTGGGTTTGTTGCTATTAAAGACAAAGATCCTATTCATGAAGAAAAAGATTTGGTTTCACATGTAGAAAAGAAATCTAAATGGATTATAGATAGTAGATGCTCTCTTCACATGACTGGTGATAAAGACAAATTCGTACAACTTAACATGTATGATGGAGGTGTAGTCAGATTTGGAGATAATACTCCTCGCTTGATCATAGGAAGAGGATCTATAACTCTTGATGGTAAAACTAATATTAATTATGTTTTATTTATTGATGGAATAAAGAATAATATGTTGAGTGTTGGACATCTTGTGGATAAATGTTATCATCTACAATTCAAGGATGTAAAATGTACTATCAGAGATTAGTCAATAAATCTAATCGCATCATGTACTAAGACCAAAGGTAATGTGTTTCAAATGGATTCAACTAAAGAAAGTTATTTTGTTGCGAAGATAGAGGATAGTTGGCTATGGCACAAGAGGATCTGTCATATAAATTTTGATAACATTGTGAAGGTTAGTAACACTAGTGTAGTCAAATATTTACCAAAGATTGTGAAGCCTACTAACATGTTGTGCAAAGAATGTGTTATGGGAAAAAAAAACTAGGACTAGCTTTTAGAGAAAGACTTATGAAACAAAATGAAGATTGGATTTGGTACATATAGATCTCTGTGGTCCTACAAGAACAAGGTCAAATTATGGTGAAAGGTAATTTATGTTTTTTGTTGATGGTTATTAAAGAAATATGTGGGTTGTTTTTCTTAAAGAAAAGTCTGAAGCTTTTGATAAGTTCAAGATTTACAAGGAAAATTTTGAGAATGAATTAGGATTGAAGATTAAATTCTTAAGGTTTGATAGAGGTGGTGAGTTCACATCAAATAATTTTCATGCATAATATGAGGAACATGGGATATATAGATAGACTTCTGCACCTAAGACACCACAAAAGAATATGATAGCAGAAAGGAGAAATAGAACCATTCTTGATGCTGCTAGGACTATGATGCTTGAAGAAAAGGTACCGCAGATGCATTGGAGGGAAGAAATTAACATTGTATTCTATACATTGAATAGAGTTCAGATCAGACATGATACTGGTAAGACTTTATATGAGTTATGGTTTGGTCACATTCCTATAGTTAAATACTTTAGAATATTTGGTAGTAAATGCTCTATCAAAAGGGATGATGAACTAGGTAAGTGTGATCCTAGAAGTGATGAAGGAATATTTCTTGGACACTCTAATAGGAGTAATGCATATAGGTGTTACAATCTCAGATTGAAAAAAGATAGTTTTTGATTGAGGTAACGACAGGTTTTGAAGGGTACTTGAAACCCTTTACAAGATAGAAGAAAGATTAAGCATTTAAAACATCAAAACAACAATGACTACCCATAAAGAAGTGACATAAACATCAAGGGAAAGCCCCAAGATATTACAATAAGTTCCAAAATTTTAAACACAAAAAAACCAAAAAACTGCCAGCACACCAACTGACCGCCAAAAAGCACACCCAACAGACAAAATCAGTCCAATTTTTTAAGGAACTCCTCAGAGTCCATCAACATGGTCTATATCTTTTGGATTGATTCCTTTAGGATCGAAATATCCTTAGGTGGGGAGGCCATCTTCTTCTTTGTGCAAGATCTAGTTCTGGTACTTGGACCAACAGTCTGTTCTTCCTATTTAGTGTCATCAATAATGACTATAGCCTTGGTGTCTAATTGATTACCTTCTAGCAAGGCATACAAAGAATTCAGATTATTTACAATGGCTTTGATTTCCTTATTGTTGAGGGTCAACAACAACCTGAGCATAATATCATTATTGTTGGCTCTGTCAAGGATGAGAGTGATTTTTTCTTCAATAATACTATTGATCTTATCTTCTAGCACACTAGTGTTCTCAAAATCCTCAATAAAAACATTTTTATTAGTAGCATTATACATAGCAACATCATTTCTCATTTTATCCATAGTTTCATCAAGAACCTCATTCCTAGCATCTAGGGCTCTATACTTAACCTTGAGGTCTTGGATTTCATGGAAGGCCCATTTCTTGAGGTTGAAGGATAAAATGGATCTTCTTCTTGCCACATTGAGGACACTCATATTAGAGACTCTCCTAGGATTGAAGTCATGTTCCTCAAGAACAGTAGTATCCTCTTTACTCTAGGTGTCCATCTTCTTTCCCTTACCAGAAATATCCTCACTATTGGGGTTCTTAGTATCATTATTTTGATAGGCATCAGAAGCCCATTTGACTATGGAATCAACAATATTAGTCAGATTCTCAAGAAGGGTGGTTTCCTTTGATTTTTCCCGAGTCACCATTTCACCAATTTCCTCATTTCCAACATCACTATCTTCCTCATCAAACTCCCTTTTGAGATTCTCCTCTTCCTCCTTACCTTCTTCTTCATTAGCACCATCCTCCTCCTGATAGATAACTTTAGAAATCTGGTCATGATCTAGCACATTAACAGTTTCCCCTAAAATCTCCTGGTGGGAATCCTTATCAGAGTCATCCTTAGGGTCCTTAGGGTTGATATCTTTAGTACCTTCCATAGGTTGAGGACTCAACACCAGGGTATCCTCATCTTCCTTATCGACTATGGGAAAGGCTTCCTTATTCAAAAACTCCTTTTCTTTAGGATTCTCTATTTCCAAGATTTCCTCATCAGAGTTGTTGTCTTCACCATCATCTTCAGATTTCATGCCTTGAACCTCATAAAAAATAGAAAGGGATTCTTCTTTCTTAGTTGGTGTAGCCTTTCTTTTCTTAGAGGAGGTCGGGCTAGCTTTCTTCACGGAACTATCCTCAACAGATTTTTGTTTTTGCTTGCTTATCTTCTTAGGTAAAGGCTCATGAACCTTATCTCTTGCATACTCCACAATAAGAAGAATCAGTCCTTCATGAAGGACTAGCGAGCTAGCCTTAATTCTATTGTCCATAATACTCTGGTTCAAAGAGCTTAATAGAAAATAAGGAAAGGAGACCCTAGTATCATGGCAAAAATGATTAACCATGATGAAATGAAAATTATATACCCTAGTAAATTTTTCGTCTAAGGTAAAATATTCCATGATCACCCTCAAGAGATGTGCCCAAATGAGCTTGATGTTATTAATACTAACATAGTCAACATTACCCTTAACAAGCATAGCCTTTTCCTCAACAGTCATAGGAAAGTCTTTATAAGCCTTATTTCTAATTTTCCTATCTTTGAAATAATTCATACCTTCATGTGGCAAAGCAGTAATTTCTACAATGAGGTCCAGAGTCAATGGGAAATACTTTCCCCCAATTTGCACCACACCATTGTCCCAACCAGTGGAAAACTCTTCAGTAATGCCTTTGTCATTTCCATACAGGCACCTGAGGTATTTGTCAATCTTTCCCCTCTTAAGTTTTTTTCAGACCGCTTTCTCCCGAACCCATTTACACTCTAAAGGTTCATCTCTCTTCAGATCCCCTCTCATGTCTTATCTCATACACTTAGGCCTCAAAAAAAAATTCTCAGAGTTAAGCTTCAACCAGTCAAAGCCAAACTTTTTGAAACAAGAAACGTAAATCACAAACAAAAGCATGTTCAACACAATAGCCATTTGAAAACCCATAAAGCGTGTATAAAAGGATGCTTTATAATGATCTTGCACTTCATTTTCCTTTTCATTTGATGTGTTCTTAATATCCGCGTAATCTCACTCAATTTCATTATTACTCTTTATGATTCCCTCCTTTTGGTTAATCTTATCATAATAAATGAGCTGATTAATATCATCATTAATGTTACAAGTCCCAAGCCACTTGCAGGTGACATCATTTGTAACCCCAATATTAGCAGGCCCATCTGTAACCATGTTGGTTTTGCGGTAGTCATGGGTTAAGTGAAACCTTTCAAATTTATGAGCGATATTTTTACTTTTTTCTATAATATGCTCAATTTTCCATGAAGGTCTAGAGGTGCCTTTGATATTATTGATGATGTTAAGGGAATTTCCTTCCAGCCATAATTTCTTACAACATATCTCATTAGCTAGCATGATAGTGTTGAGAGCCACCATGGCCTCAACTCTATGATTAGATTGAACTCCCAAGGGGAAAGCAGTAGCTCCAACATAATTACCTGCGCAATCTCTTATAATTCCACCACCACCAACAATTCCTAGATTTCCTTTGGAAGCCCTATCAAAGTTGGCTTTGAGCCATCCTTGGGGAGGAGAGGACCACAAAGCATCATCTCTGGGATGAGGAACTTTAGAGTCAGTAAAGTTAAATTGTAAGTTTATGATGTTCTCCAAATTCTCCTGAGAAGAAAATAGGGAAGGGTAGCTGTTGATAATCATATTAAAGTTTTCCTCTAGCACTCTACAAATAAGATTCCATACCAACTCAGCTTTCACAAACTTCTCCCTGAACACTATATTGTTTCTCTCCTTCCAAATGTACCAGCTAAAATTGAGAGAATCAGATTCTAGAAGACTTTGTCCAATTTGTTCGAAAAAGGACAACTCCATTGAATAATTGATTCCCGCCAAGAGAGAGGGAAACACCAATAGAAGTTCCATTTGCTAAGAATAACCTCCCAGACCTTATAGGAATAGGAGTAATGAAGCATAATATGGTCACACGATTCAACTTCCTCCATACATAAATAATATCTATTAGGCAAATAGAACCCTATTTTTGAAAGATTATCAAGGGTTAAAGGTTTATTTTGAGCTAGAAGCTAGAAAAAGAAATTAATCTTAGGAAATAAAAATTTAAACCAAACCTTAGAACACAACGACCTATCTTCCTCCACAACCATCATCTTATTGGTAGAAGCAATGGTATAATTATCATTTGAATTAGGAGCCCAGATAATTTTGTCATGGTAATTATCATTAACCAACCAGGTTTGTAACATCATGTTAAGAGGCTGAAGCTTTTTGTCAATTTCTCCCAATTTTATCCATTTATTTCATCTCTAGTAATTGCTAACCTTATCCCCAAAAGAGTCTTTACATCTTGCTATAGCTTGGCTCGACTCTTGGTTTTTAGACAAAGGGTCCAGTTGAATCCAACAATCCTCCCATAAGTCATTTTTCCTACCATTTCCCAACTTCCATATGACACCTTTAAGAATAAGCTCCTTAGCATTGCATATGCTATTCCATATATAAGAGCCTTGTTCTTTCTCTCCTGAAAGGATGAAATCTTCAAGAGAAGGATAGTTGAACAAGTATTTACTCCTTATAATAGAATTCCATTCTTTGCTTTCACCATAGACTCTCCATATTTTTTTTTCCAAGAGGGCTTTATTAAAAATTTGGATTTTTCTCAACCCAAGATCCCCCAATGATTTAGGCTTGCAAACCCTATCTCAAGCCACAAGGCTTAATCTTTTCTTTTCTTCCACCCTTGACCACAAAAATATTTTTTTGGATTCTTTCAATCATCATAAAAAATTTATGGGGAATCTTGAAGAGGCTTAAAGCATAGACAATCAAATTTTGTAGAGAAGACTTCAACAATTGAATATTACTAGTATTACTTAAAAGAGCTCCATTCCAACCCATCAACTTACTATTAAATCTTTAAATAATGGAAAACCAGAACTCAATAAGAGGTTTAGCACTCATAGGTAATCCAAGGTAAGAAGAGGGAAGAACCCCGATACTGCAACCCAAAATATTAGAAATCTTCCTTTGTCTAACCTCTAGAGTATTAATGAAGAAGATAGAGCTTTTGTTCTAGCTAACGAGCTGATCAAAGATTGAAGTATAAGTAGTTAGAGAGCCTTTATATTTCTAGCTTCCTTAATAGTAGTTGCCCCCATTGTGATAGTATCATCCAAAAATTGCTCATGGGAGAAAAAGGTTCTAGACGAAGAAGGTTGGAGACCAGTAAAGAGCCCTTCTCCCACCAGCTTACTAATGTATCTATCCAAGAACTAAGCCATAATAGAAAAAAGGATGGGAGATATAGGATCACCTTGTCTTAGGACCTGGGAGGTTCTGAAAAAATTGGAGGATCCCCTATTAGCAATAACAAATGAAGAGACCATCATCACCAGCTGCATGATAAGTTTGATGACTCCTTTTCCAAAGCCAAAATCTTGAAGAATTTTTTTCAGAAAAAGCCATTCCACTCTATCATAAGCTTTAGATAGGTCAAGCTTCATAAGAAAACCTTGTTTCTTAGAAACTTTCAAGGAATAGATGTTTTCATGAACAATAATAATGGAATCCAAAATTTGTCTCCCTGGAACAAAACCATTCTACTGGGGGCATATAATCGAAGAAAGAATAGACAACAACCTCAAAGAAAGTACTTTAGAGATGATTTTATAAAGAGAATTGCAAAGACTAATAGGTCTGAAGGCATCAATAGTATCAACTCCAGGCTTCTTAGGGATCAAAACCATGAAGGTTGCATTAAGTTCCCTAAGAAGGTTATTAGTACCAATAAAATCCTTAACCACTGCATTCACCTCTTTTCCAACAATATCCAAAAAATGCTGAAAGAAAAATATGGGAAAACCATTAGGGCTAAGATAATTCTCACCTTCGAAGAAAAAAACAACCTTCCTTATTTCCTTATTTGATGAGATAGATTGAAGTTGAACATTGGTTTCTTCATTAATCAACAAAGGGATAGCCTCCTAAATTTTATCCTGATGCAAAGGAGCTATCATAGGATATTTAGTAAGGAGAGAAGAAAAATAGTTAAGCATTTCCTTTCTAATGTGCACAAGAGTTGTTTAACCACTGACATTCCTCTCTTAGAAATGCAGTAGATTATGAAGAAAAATAGTTAAGCATTTCCTTTCTAATTTCCTCCTCAACCACCTTGTTCCCATTAGAAAAGAGGCTTGAAATTCTGTTCACAACCTTATGTTTCATAGAGGTCATATGAAAAAATCTAGTATTTTTGTCCTCTGCCTTCAGCCATTAAGCTCTTGATCTTTGATGCTAGAAGGTTTCCTCCTTAGATATAATATTATGATAATTAGCCAACAAGGTGTTTTTTGTATTTCTTAGCTCCTCAGAAATGCCTTCCTCTTGAATTTGATCCTGGACCTCTTTAATATTAAGTTGCACATGGTTTTTGGATAGGAAAATATCTCCAAAGACTTATTTGTTCCAATTTTTAATCTTTCTTTTTATAGAATACAGTTTCTTAGTAACTCTATACATAGCTCCACCTTCCATGATACAATTCCACTAGTCCTTAATCATATCTTTCAAATTGGGATGGACTATCCACATTTTTTCAAACTTGAAAGGGGAGTTACTTTTTCCACTCAAAGGATTAGCAATAAAAGATATAGGGAAGTGATCAGACCCTATTCTCAGCATAGAGGAAAGGGAACAAGAGTACCTCAAGATCTAGTCCAGAGAGATGAGGGTTCTATCTAGCTTCACTTGGATAAGCTCTTCCCCTAATCTTCTACTAGACCAAGTAAACAAGATACCCTCCATCTCCACATCCAAAAGTGCCTCTTCATTGGTATAGTCCATTAAATCTGATCTGCTATCAATTTGAGGGAAATCCACCTTTTTTTTAGAATATTTCAGGGGACTGTTGAAATCTCCCATAACCATCCATCTTAAGTCCTAGAATTTCTTACGTAAATCTTTCAGACTATGCCAAAATTTGTGTCTCCCTAACCTAGTATTAGGGACAGATATTCATAAGATTCCAAGAAAAAATATCTCTTGTATGAGATTGATAATGAGATACAAGTAAGTATTGGTGAGTGAAAATGGACTCCTAAAACACCAATGTATGTATCAATGAATCATTCTGATAAACAAATAATTGGAGATGTGATGACGTGGTCAAAGGTTAGAAATGAATTGTGCTTAATTTCACAAGTAGAACCTAAGACTACTAATGAAGTCAATAACTTGATGAATTTTGGATTAAGGCAATGCAAGAAGAACTAGATCAAATTCAAAAGAATGATACTTGGGATCTTGTACCGAGGCCTAAATACAAATTTTTTTATAGGAACTAAATGGGGTTTTAGGAATAAGATGAATGACAGGGTGAAGTTGTAAGAAATAAAGAAAGACTTGTTTGTAAAGGATACTCACAAAAAGAAGGTATTGAATTTGATGAGACTTTTGCACCAGTGGCTAGATTGGAGGCTATTAGATTGTTTCTTGCTTATGAAACTCATAAAAACTTTAAGGTTGATTAGATGGATGTCAAATTTGCATTATTTAATGGTGAACATGAAGAGTAAGTCTACATAGAGTAACCTGATGGATTCACATTAACTAATGAGGCATATATGGTATGCAAACTAAATAAAGCATTATATGGCTTGAAGCAAGCACCAAGGGCATGGTATGCTAGTTTTAACATGTATTTATTACATCTTGGTTTCAAAAAAGGTAATGTTGACTTGTATTTAAGGATTAATTCTGATTGTATCTTAATTGTTGAGGTATTTATTGATGATATCATATTTGGTAGGAATGATGCTATGAGTAATAAGTTCGTTGAAGAGATGAAAGTTGAATTTGAGATGTCTATGATAGGGGAAATGAAATTATTTCTTTGTTTGTAAATCACTCAAAGTAAGGATGGAATTTTCATATTTCAAGCTAAGTACCTTAAGGAATTATTGAAAAAGTTTGGTATTGAGGATTGTAAGCTAGTAGGAACACCTTTGGTTACAAGTTGTAAACTAACTACTACTGATGATTCACCAAATATTTTTCAGACAAAGTACAAGTCAATGATTGGAGGATTGCAGTACTTGACCCATACAAGGCTAGATATATCTAGTGCAGTTGGAATTGTAGCTAGATTTCAAGATGAACCTAAGGAAACTCATTTTGCTGGTGTGAAAAGAATAATGAGATATCTAAAGGGAACCTTAGACTATGGTTTGTGGTGTGATAGATTTGATGACTTAAATTTACATGCATTTACTGATGCAAACTGGGTAGGTAGTGTGGATGATAGAAAAATAAAAAGTGGAGGAGCCTTCTTACTT
The DNA here is from genome assembly GCA_027943335.1 of Chamaecyparis obtusa. Taxonomy (NCBI): domain Eukaryota; kingdom Viridiplantae; phylum Streptophyta; class Pinopsida; order Cupressales; family Cupressaceae; genus Chamaecyparis; species Chamaecyparis obtusa. The sequence continues at coordinate 754,902 of BSBK01000919.1, forward strand.
GGAAAAAGATTGGTTTCTTGGTTGAGAAAGAAGCAAGATTGTATATCAAAATCTACTACTGAATTAGAATATGTTGCTACTGATATTAGTTGCACTTAGATTATTTGGATGAAATAGATGTTGAAGTATATTGGAGTAATCGTTGAAGAACCTATTGTTATTCACTGCAATAACACAAGCACAGTCAATATGTCAAAGAATATAGTATTACATTCTAAGACAAAGTATATATCAATTAAATATCACTTTTTGAGAGAAAAAGCTATAAAGAAGGAATTCAGATTGGAATACATCAACAAAAAAGAAACAGATTGCAGACATTTTTACAAAACCATTTGCAAAAGAGACCTTTGAGTATCTTAGCTCAGTATGCTTGGGGTGATGGCCCCACCTTGTGATAATTAAATGATGGAGGAATGCATTAGTTCAATGATTATCAGAGCTTTATTAATTTTATTGACTTGATGCTTGGTCCTACTCCTTAGGGGGAGTAGTCTTAGAGGTTGAATTGATGAAGATTTTGTGAATAGAGCACCTGGTATGTTACATGCATGAATATTTTAAAAAGATACATCATAAGGGGAGACATTTGTTTGATCAGAGTTGGCACCATTGGCACCCTTTTCCATTGATGTCAAAGGGAGAGAGGGTTATGTGAAAAACCTCCTACTGTCTTAGGGGGAGCATTGTTGAAGATACTGAGAAGGTTGTATTGAGTTGAATGCTTTTGGATTTATGGTTTTTTACTTATATATTGACATCGATGCCAAAGGGGGAGATTGTTAGATATTGGTTAGAATTTTTGCCATTAAAGTTTTTTCATTGATGCCAACATATGACATATACTTCAATTTTGAGTTGGTTATATCAGACAAATTGTGTTTCTAGTTGCTACAGGGAGTTGGATAGAAATGTAAGGACATTGTACAATAGTTAAGAGTATGTGAGCTTGGTTTTATCATTATTAATATGTATAGACATTATGTATAAGGTTTCATGGCTCAATATGATGATTTAAGAGAGTTACATTATTTTGGTGAAGACTGGTTACAAGACAAAGACATGAAATTTGACAGAGTTAGTTGTTGAGTTTTGAGCATAAGTTGGTTGCAAGATAGAATAATGTTATGAGAGATTTAGGCAAGGAAGAAAATAAATGATGGAGTACACTCTAGGATTTGTGGCTTGATTGGGTCATGCTGACAACAATACTAGCATATGAACTTGGATAATTGCTTTTGGGAGCCGACTGCGTGGTGTAACATGTTCCATGGATTGGCGAATGTTAATTGTGGATATTGGCACGTAAATTAATATTTGTAATTATTTTATATTTGTATTAGGTACTGTGTGTGCCTTAGCATTGTGTAATTTAATTGTTTGTATATTGGGGAAGCCCTAACATGCTTACCTAATTGAGACTTGTAACTTGTATAAAGGAGAGTAAATTCTCTAATGTAATTAGATGAATATGTATTGGAGGTATGCATTATTGAGCATGCGAGCATTGAAATATGAGAAGATTTGAAGAGAAGAGGTATGAGTGGAATTTGTGATCATTTATTGTGCACTTCAATCAAACTATAAAGACAAGTAAGTTGCCATCAATCAGTTCAGTCATTTGAATAGTAAGTCCACTTCATTGTATTTGGACAGTGAGTCTTGAAGGTGGGTTTAATCTTCTCCTTGGAGCAGTGTGCTCAGGAAGTGTGCCTTTTGATCTCATCAACTCCTAATAGGGTTGAAGGACCTTTTAACATGGGTTCTATCCTTTAGCAGAGATTGTTTTATTGGATGTATTGTATCAGCTACTAACTAGGCTAGGTCTCCTAATAGGGACATTTTTATACAAATGTACTATCTAGTGGGTTCCATCCCCACTGAAGCTTTTCCCTTAACATGGTTTTCTTCGAGAACAAAACTCTTTGTGTTATGGTGTTGTTGTCTATCTTGTTCATCTTGTTTAGCACTATTATATTCTTAATTAGTAATCTGGTTCAAGAGTTTAAAGTTTACAATTATTATACACAACTAATTCATGCCACCCCTCTTAGTTGTGTGGTGTGGCTTTCTATTATTTACATTTTCTTGGGCATAATTGTTGTTTTTAAACTATTTGTGTACAACAAGCATAATTTGACCTAAACTTATCATTTTTTAATTTTTTAATAAGTCTAGATTTTTCTATAGTTTGATGTCATGTAATTTATTTTTCAAAAAATGTAGAAATAAAAAAGTTATTAAAAAAAGAAGAAAGCATGTTATTTCAAGTTTCTGCACCTGTTTCAATATAAATTAATTTTAAAATAGAAAAATTAATCCAATTTAAAAATAAATTGCATATTTGGAATCTACATAGTCTCACATGTAATAATTTTTTTGGACAAAATATTTCACATAAAATGTATTTAGATATTTCTCCAAATTTTCTATTTTGTTTGAACATTGAGATGGTCTCCAAGGTGTAGGTCAAACTAGATCCAAAGCTATGGTTCGGTTAATCAAGCCTTTTTCAAAACTAAAATCCAAAGCTATTCTCGGGGTGGTAATTCAATTTTATAAAAGGGGTCACATTTATGAAATGGGGTCATGTTTTGTAGAATGGTGTCACATTTTCTCTTTTAAATTTATAATGTATAAAAAATAAAATAAGGTCATGTTTTATTAATGGGACCGCATTTCATTTTTTTTTATCACTTTTTAAAAATTTAATGCAACATATAAATTTGTTGTAGCATCAATGTCCTTTTGTTCAATCGACATTGACCATTTCTTCAAATATTTATTATTTCTCGTCTTCTTAATGAAATATTATATCACTATTTAAAGGAGTCAATCATTGGGAGCATCTTGGAGTATTTTGGAAGGACTCAATCATTGCAAATATTTGTTATACTTGAATTTAATTTTTATTCATAATTTGTTAATCATGTGATCCAAACAATGTCAGAAGAGGAAAGAAATGAGGGTTATGGTCTTTGTTGGGGCATGCCACCACCAACCCCATGGAATGCTTTAATATTAAAATAATTGGGTTTTAAACCCATCACAAATTCTACATATCATTTCCTCAAAAAAAAAGTGGCACTTCTTGATTCACATGTGGTGGCTGATCAAATACCATCCACCACCAGTCTAAAAAAGTATCCACCATCCCATGATGTACACACCACCTCATAGATATGTTGAATTACAACTTCGATCTGATTGACTTATATAATTTAATGAATTATATTCATCATACTCAATATACTAGTCGACTATATATATGTAAGGAAACTCAGGTGCGGAAACAACTTCCTACGCTAATCTCTATAGGAGAGTATTGTGCAAATTCTTTTAAATCCTTACAATTTCAGATTCGTTAACTACTTTAACAAAGATATTGCAACCACATACCATACATATAGAAAAATAGAGAATGACACAATGATATACCCTGGGGAAACCTTTTGGTAAAAACCCCAGCACTCCAAAACCTGCACAATGTATTGATCAAAACTATTACAACTTACAATACACTTGCAATGCAAGTTCTTTCAGAAGATTTCTAAACCCTTGAAGACAAATCACGACAGCATAAAACATTCCAACAATACACTCACATCATATCTCTTCGCAACCCTAAAAAATCTTATATCATGCACTTCACTTTTTAGGGCTACTCCCAAAGATAACTGTATTAGGGTTTTACCATTCTTCGAGAAAATAGGAACCCCAAAATTTTTTTCGGGGTGATGCCCCGAACACCAACTGATGTCAACTATGCAGCCAGCAGATTAAATGCATTTAAATGATCTGTTAAGGATCCACCTTCCTCCATTCGCAGAGAGTCCAACTTCTTCCTCAGGAACAACTTGTTCACCAGAGATTTCACCTGATACACGGCCGCAAGTCTTTCCCACAAACTATTTGCTATTTTCTCATCTAGAACATTCAAAAGAACTGCATCAGTTAAACAGAGTCTTATGAGACCCTTAGCTTTACGGTCTTTGATATCCTAATCTGCTTGAGCTATAGTTGCTGGTATTGTAGCATTTGAAGTCGCTTCCCATAGGTCACAATCTTCCAACATGTCTTCCATCTTGAGTTTCCACAACTCAAAATTAGTGCCATTAAATTTCTCCACCTCCATTCTTCCATATGATGAACTTGCCATCTCAATCTGCAAATAAGATTCAGAATGCTCTGCAAAAAACTCCCACTCAAACTTGAGATCAGCTCAAAAAACCCTACCCAACAACTAGGATCAAAAGTTGATCAAGCTTTGATACCACTTGTAAGGAAACTCAGGTGTGGAAACAACTTCCTACGCTAATCTCTATAGGAGAGTATTATGCAAATTCTTTTAAATCCTTACAATTTCAGATTCATTAACTACTTTAACAAAGATATTGTAACCACATACCATACATACAGAAAAATAGAGAATGACACAATGATATACCCTGGGGAAACCTTTCGGTAAAAACCCCAGCACTCCAAAACCTGCACAATGTATTGATCAAAACTATTACAGCTTACAATACACTTGCAATGCAAGTTCTTTCAGAAGATTTCTAAACCCTTGAAGACAAATCACAGCCGCATAAAATGTTCCAACAATACACTCGCATCATATCTCTTCGCAACCCTAAAAAAGCTTATATCATGCTCTTCACTTTTTAGGGCTACTCCCAAAGATAACTGTATTAGGGTTTTACCATTCTCTGAGAAAATAGGAACCCCACGATTGAGGAAGAGTGTACAGTACTCAAATTTATCAGTTGCCACATGTCTTCACCTGTCATTGAATCTTCCTGACATAGCTCTTACGTGTCATAGGAATCCGTCATAACCGTTTTAGCCATGATCTCCTTACACACAATTCAAGATGCTGACACATCAACATTATTTGCAAGAAATACATTTTACAAAACAAATAATAAGAATAGGAATTATCCAAGGTTGAAACACCTTATTCCTAACAATATATATATATATATATATATAGTCAACTATTATATATATTAATAATCATGATAATACACACACACACATATATGTATATATGTACATATACATATACATATATATATATATATATATATATATATATATATATATATATATATATACATATATATATACTATGTATATATACATATATATATGCATATATATATATAGATATATATATATGTATATATGTACATATATATACATATATATGTACATATACATATACATATATATATATATATGTATATACATATACATATATATATATATGTATATGTATATGTACATATATATGTATATATATGTACATATATACATATATATATATATATCTATATATATATATATGCATATATATATGTATATATACATAGTATATATATATATATATGTATATATATATGTATGTATATGTATGTATATGTATATACATATACACACACACACACACATATATATATATGTATATATATATATGTATATGTAGATATATGTATATGTACATATATGTATATATATGTATATATATATATGTGTGTTTATATATATATACATATATATATATATATATATATATATACATATATATATGTATATACATATATATACATATACATATATGTATATATATATATATACATATACATATATGTATATATATATATATATACATATATATATATATATACATATATGTATATATATATATTATCATGATTATTAAAATATATAATAGTCGACTGCATATTAAATCGGGCATTAGCTATTACATACATTAGAATCCACTTAAGTCCATATTGATACTGCATAAACAACAACAATATTTATTGCATAAACAACAGTGTTACAATAACTATATTTGATAGTTATCGTAACATATACGTTATATTATGTGTTACAATAACTATCAGATGATAGTTATTCATAACACCACATTATTAATCAAATACATTGCAAAGTTAATATATGTTTATCGTGCATAATCGACAATATTATTGAAAGGTCATGTCTATGTAAAGACATGACTCCTCATTTCATATATAATATATTTTGTATGTGTTGAGGAAAGTAATCAATTAAAATGTGCATTTCTTCTCCTCAACAACATACAAATATATACTCAATAATATATATACTCACACAGACAGTTATATATTACGAACAACACAATAAAGAGCATCAGATTTTTTTCTATAAGATGATCTTAATTTCACAACATGGTATCAGAGCCTAACCTATAAGAAAATATATGGCATGTCTCAAGACAAATAGTGAGCATTTAAGGCTGTGCCATAAACACAGTCAACAAGATAGATTTAGCATCGATATAATCTGAAGAATGAGCAACCGAGTAAGATGGTGTTGATCCACCCATTAACAAGGGAAAGGACACATAAGTAAGAGTCAATTGCACCATAGATGACATCCAGACAATGTAGAGTATATCTTTATTTGGAAATGGTTCATGGGAAGAGAAGATTACAGACCGAAGGACTTTACATAAACAAAAAAAGAAAAGAAAGCAGCCACAAATTTAGACAAAGTTCACTTCTCCTTGTAACGTATCATGTCTTTTTTTCATTGTGCGTGACGAGAGAATGAAGTCCGAAGGAGCAGAAGATGGACAGTCAAAACGTGTCAGCATCAATTTATGACTTCATTTAAATTTCTACTGCAATTAAGAGTGTACAAATGACTGTAAAGTCCAAGGTAAAATTTTCCATGATTTATTTCTATTTTGGATATAATAGAAGCTTATCCATAAATTATGAGGGCAGATGACTATCAAGTTGTATGCACATTTTTGCACGACTGGTTGAAATAATGAAATGACGAGAAATTACAGCTCATATACATCACATTTTTGAAGCTAGAAGGAAGGCTATAGAGAGAGCATATAACTTACAGATAATAGTGCATATCTAATTTACATAGAGTTCCTGGTGGTTTAGGTGAGAATCAGCTGTACCATCGTCCTACTTTCTACTCTACAACTGCTCATAAATATTTAACAATAAGAACCCGTCAGACATATATTTACATATAAATCAACAATTCAATATTTATCAATTACAATCTTTGACCTTTCCCTAACCCTGGTCAGAATTGACAGTGTGAAATGGGTTGAAGAGGAAAGGCATAAAGATGTGAGTTACGACCTTGTGGAAAAGTAGGTTCTTTGCCTACCCATTCCCATTTTTTGTTACCATGTTAAACGCCAATGCACTCAGATTGAGCTGAGTCATTATTATGCACGATTTGAGGTCATAAGATAATAATAATAAAAATAGATCATTGATTAAAAAAAAATCAGACAATGATTAAATATTATCATAACAAATATATTTGTAATCAATATATATATATATTTATTATATATGCATAAAATAAAATATGAAGGTGACTGATTATATATATATCATGGAAGGATCGATATAAGAGGGGTTTGGTTGATCAAAGAGAAAATATATTTGGTGTTCATTGTGTGACAACATTTGGGTATGCTGTATCTTGACCATAAACCAATACTAATCTACATAATTTTGTATTAGTTTTCTATTAGAGATAAGAGACAAGTATATATAGTTCAATAAATATATAATGTAGTATTAATACCAGATATAATAGTTAAATTAGGGAAAGATATATCTAAACCAGGATGTTCTATATATATATATATATGATTAATTTATTGTTATCCATTGGATCCTTTAATCTTGCCAGATTATCAAGATAATTGACATTACATTTACCACATTCTCAATTGGTCTTGAGTATAAGATTAATAGAAAGAATAATTTTTGCAAACGAATTTGAAGAAAATGAACATAAGAATCAAAATGAAACTGATATGTTATGAAGAAGGATGATGGGATGAAAGCATTTGAAATTTAGATTAAGAGAGAGTCTAACAGCTTTAGAAAGGTCGAGAAGTTGGTGAAATTTAGGAAATAGATGATTTAGTCAACTTTTGACAAACTCAATCATATTGATTGAGAGGGAGTTCACTATTGAAGGTAAAACAATTATGAGATTATAATAGTGGGAACTTGTGGATAGATTTGCCGATGAGATGCACGTGGATAAAACCCCTGATTAATGCATAAACATCATACTAGAGGTCTTTATTATCTTCCCTCAAGTCCAAGAGGGAGTGTTAACATTGTGGCCTTGGAAAAGATCAAAATGCATCTTATGCTAGCCGATGTAACCTTATGACTATTCAGATTATTCATATTGGTTCTCTCAGGAAGGAAGGTATGAAGTGACATCCTACAGTGACACTGAGTTGAGTATCTAAACAGGGTATGAATTTGTGACAGAGGGAGAAGCTAAGGATATGCATCAATGGACATTTGAGGATCTTGATTCAGAGGGAGTAGCTCATATTTTGTTGGTTCTCTAGTAATCAAGAAATTATAGCAGAGAATTATGGTTATTACCATGTGAGAAGGCTATATGTCAGAGGGAGAAGATAGAAGATCAAATTAAGTTGGCACCCTAGGATCTTGGTCATACAAATTTAGAGGGAGTGTACCATGTCAAGATTGTGTATACTTTGTAAGCTCAGAATTCACCAAGACTATGAGACAGTGTGAACAAAAGACCGATATTCTTACCAAACCCCTTTCTAGAAAGAAGATTGTGTACTTTCAGATAACTTTGGTATGTTGAGGAGTAAAGCCTTAGCTAAAAAGAAGGTTTTAGCTTCAACGATCCATCATTTTTGTATCTTAAATAATTCTTGTCTTTGATAGACAAGTCTAAGGTGGAAGTCTTGGTTTCCACTCCCTGGATGAGCCATAGTGGATCCACCTTTTGAGAAGAGTCAAGGTGACTTTATGGGTCCTTTCATTTTTGTTCAAATAAGATGATGATCTTCTATGTAAATAATTAGGGTTACTATTTTCAAGGTGAAGATCTTGACAATAGTTAACCAAGCTTCAAGATTGACACCTGAACAGGGTTGTCTTGGACTATGCTAGATATCTTGATGCTTATGTTATTATTGGATTGTGTAATAACTACTATATCATGATTGACACCCTAACAGGGTTGTCCTGGATTGTGCCGGATATCATGATATTGATAACATAGTTAACCAAGCTTCAAGATTGACACTCGAACAAGGTTGTCCTAGGATGTGCCAGATATCTTGATGCTTATGTTATTACTGGATTGTGTAATAACTACTATATCATGATTGACACCCTAACAAGGTTGTCCTGGATTGTGCCGGATATCATGATATTGAGATAATAAGTATTGATCATGAATAATGAATTCTTTATGTTATTCTAAATTGGTCAGGGATTACGATAACTCTTCTATCAGGATAAGTACATTATATTAATGTCCCTAGCTATGTCGGATATCTTGATATGAAGTTATGTTTTAGTTATCACTGAAATCTAGTTCTGAATTGAGTCGGGGATTGTGATAAATTTATTCTATCAAGCTGAGTACATTAAACTTGTATTTCGGACCATGTCGGCAACCTTGATATCGAGTGATTAAGTGTTATTCTAAAATCTAGTTCCGAATTGAGTCAGGGATTTCTATAACACTTACATCTTGTGATAATCAATCCTCTCTTGCTAAGAGGGAGTGTTGAATTACAGCTTCGATCTGATTGACTTATATAATTGGATGAATTATATTCATCAGACTCAATATACTACTCAACTATATATATATATGTATGTATTTGTGTATATATATATTATTATGATTATTAATATATATAATAGTCAACTTCATATTAAATCAGGCATTAGCTATTGCATACATTAGAATTGACTTAAGTCAATACATATACTACATAAACAACAACAATATTGATACTACATAAACAACAACAATATTGATACTGCATAAACAACAATGTTATGATAACTATATCTGATAGTTATCGTAACACATACATTATATTATGTGTTACGATAACTATCGAATGATAGTTATTCATAACACCACATTATTAATCAAATACATTGCAAAGTTAATATATGTATATCATGCATAATTTGCAGTATTATCAAAAGGTCATGTCTATGTAAAGACATGACTCTACATGGCTTAAGCCACGTAGAGTCATGTCTCTACATAGACATGACTCCTCATTTCATATGTAATATATTTTGTATGTGCTGAGGAAAGTAATCAATTAAAATGTGCATTTCTTCTCCTCAACAACATACAAATATATACTTAATAATATATATACTCACACAGATAGTTAGATATTACAAACAAAACAATAAAGAGCATCAAATTTTTCTCTATAGGACGATCTTAATTTCACAACAAGATATGTGTTTCTTGTTTGTTGATATGGGTGCATTTGTAATAAGATCATAGAAGTATGGAGATAAATTCCCCTTGCTAATTCTTAGATCCAGGATGTCTTGATGAGAGAGGTCATTAGAATAATGTTGTCTCATTTTCTTTCTCTATGTATGATGTCTATCTAGGTCCACATCTGTGGATCTAATAGAGTCTACAATATTTTGCATCAAAGATGAAAATTGTACTAAATATGGTGGAATAAAATGTTGATTATGTATGGCATGAATGGTATCTAAAATGGATGCCATATTATCATTGATTGAGAATCTCAAACAAGCCTCATCAGGTACAGGATGAGGTAGAGGTGGTGGATTAAGAAAATCGTCAATGTCAAACTCATCCATGATCATGTAAAAGTGAACCCGCATTATATTTGTTAAATTAAATGATTACAGAATTAAAAGGATATTTAAAAAATAATAAAACTATACATGTAATATAGATAATCTATGAAAAGTAATCTAGATAATCTATGAAATGTAATCTAAATAATCTATGAAATGTTATCTAAGATCAATCTATCATAATTTACTAAACTAGGTCATGATCTCTAGTTCATGTACATTTAAAGGGGTCCTAATAGGATGCCTTAAGGGGAGAATCTAAAATCAAACATCAATCTATCATAAATTACTAACCTAGGTCATGATTTCTAGTTTGAATGTGCATGTTTAAAATGGTCCCTACTAGGATGGATTAAGCGGAGAATATAAAATCAAAGATCAATCTATTATTTACTAACCTAGGTCATGATCTCTAGTTATAATGTTCATGTTTGAAGGGGTCCTAATAGAATGGATTGAGGGGAGAACCTGCAATCGAAGATCAATCTACCATTTTCTGACCTAGGTCATGATCTCTAGTTTGAATGTGTATGTTTAAAGGGGTCCTAATAGGATGGCTTAAGGGGATAATATAAAATTGAAGATCAATCTATCATTTACTAACCTAGGTCATGATCTAGATAGTTCATGTGCATGTTTAAATGGGTGTATATGGTAACTTTTGGTCCTAATAGGATGGCATGTGAATGTCTACTATGTACAAGAAGTACCTTTATATGATTATTTTATCACTATTTAAATCAAATTGAGCTGAAATATGACAATTAGTAAGCTATTCAATGAAAATAATGATAATAAGCATCCTATAGATCCCTATTTAAATATGCTAATGTAAAGATCTCAGCAAGCCTCCATTAGTGATAGTCCTAAAATGATAATTAATCTAAATGATGATGCAAATTAAACCTATTTCAATGAAAACTATGCTCAATTATGCTAAAAATGTGCTCCTAGCTCAAATTTGCTATAATATGGATGCAATTCTCAGATGTGTGTGGATCATTTTCCCCTGATTTTTGCCTTCTATTTATAGATTTTAGCAAGCATATGGGGTGGAGTTACTTTGACCATGATTGAGTAAGGTTAAGTCTGTGGTTTCAAATATGGGGGCAATTTAAATATTTTATCCTCAAAGCTTGGGACAATGAGACAAAACGGGTGGTCAAGATGGTCTCTCCTTATGAGTGATTGAGATTCAATGTGGTTTTGATCCATGTGAGTGCAATCATTAATTCCTATTTGTTGAGGTAATTCCTCCCATGTGGTGGGTGAGAGAAATTAGGAATTAATCAATTGAATTTAATTAATTTCTTTAGCCATGTCTACCCCTTGAATGGGTTGAATTTGATTTAATTTAACTATACAATTAATTAGATTAAGTGCATAATTAAATGATTCATTTGATTTATTTAATTCTTTTGGATTTTGATTTCAATTAATGTTTGATTGTGGCTTGATTGTAATTAATGCCTTGATTTTGCCTTAGTTGCTCACTTTATTTGATCTTGATAATTTTTTGGTGTCTACAAATGCCCCTCTTTGAATCAATGTGCGAAGTGCATTGCTTCAAAGAATGTCTGATGTCTTAATGCAAATTCCTGATTAAATGATGTTTGATTTGATCTCAATGGTTGATGTAGATTCACTGATGAAACCCTAATTGATTGATGTTCTCGATGGTTGTTACGATGATGGAACTTTCGATATGATGCCTGATTTAACCTGATTCACTGATTCCAATGCCCCACTAATGAGTTCAAAAAAAATTACGTTTGATGATCCTACTTTGATTTTTTTGATTCACTTGATTTGTGGATTGATATGATGGCATGCCCCCTCGGGAAATGAATTGAAATGATTTTGGATGATTTGGTTGAGATTGGGAAATTTTGATTTGTTTTATGATATAATCAGTTTGAAATTGCCCCAATCATGAGAGAATTTGATGAGAAAAGTGTTAGAATGATTTTAGAATAAATGAGAGGGGGGTGACTCAATTATCCTCAAGTCCAGATTTACCACTTGAACTTTAAAACACTTCAACCAACTTAGATCTATTCAACTATCTACTTAGTCTCTATAGAATATATCTAGTAACATAAACTTGCAGAATATAAAACTCTTGACTGTAAAACACATCAAATAACATTCACATAAGTATGACACTAGGATTTAACATGGAAACCTAATTTGGGAAAAACCACCAGTAACATGCTACCAAATTTTTACTCTTCTGAAGTGAGCTCTATGAGGAGCCAACCCTATTAAAGGTTACAATACACATTGTTAGGTGTGACCTTTTTAAAGGATTTAATCACCCTATTAGGAGTGGCCTTGTTAGAGGACTTAATAACATCCCATTATAATGTCACCTTGATTAAAGGATTTAAAAATGACTGTAGGTCAACCTTGATTAACAGATTTTAACTGATACAATGGTTAGAAAGTAACAATAGGTTTGATATGATACAAATAACTCACTTTGCAAATATAGATCCAATGTATCTCATATGCTGATCTACTGACTGGCCTTCATTGTCATCTCTATCTCCAATCTACTCAAAAATCCCTTTAAGCAATCACCACATCACAACTCTGTTCAGCTCTTCACAACTCTTCTCAACCTTCTGCTTAGGTTCGCTAATCAACAGAATCACCATCTTCCTAGCATAACCTACAATTAGGTCATCCTTATACCTCCTTGATTAGGTAGCTTAATATTTTTCTGCTTTATCATCTCCATAGATCTTAGGTTTAGGTTAGATTCATTGAATCCTTCCAACATTTCATTCTCCTCCTTATCCTTCTAAATACTTCTCAAAAATTCTCCTTGAATCCATAAGAAAATGGTTTACCAAGCATTAAATACTCCAGGTCATTCATCCTTATCTTCAACACACCTTACATATTCCAAGAATTCAACTATGTCAGCTGGGAATCTCAATTCTTTCATAAACTATAAAATATTGACACTCGGTCATCATTGTGTTCTTCTGCTTGGTCCTCACTGGATAGCTTGATCATCGTTAAAACTGTTCTTCTTGGAAATTACTGTCTTTGCTTAGTTAATTCTCTAATACTCGTTAATTATCGATGCTCGGTAGAGACTAAATTTTCTTGACTTATACTGGCACTCGGTCAACACTAGCATCACTCGACTTACACTAAAGTTTCTTAATCTTCTTCTCTTTTGCTCGGTTAAGCCTAAGCTTTCAGAATTTCTTTCCTCTTATCTTCTAAGCTTCAAAAAAATTGACTTCTTCACTTAGTGTTATAGATAAACAACACATTACCTTGCCAATGTGCCAACTAATCAAGTACCCATTGTAGTTTCTCATAACTCAACCTTTCCACTAGGTCTTCTTGTTATCTCCTCTTTTCAAATCCTCTTCATCAATCAAAACATATGGTACTTTACTAGATAGTAACTATCTTACCAGTTAAGGTTTGACATCAATGGAAAAATAACAATTGTTTCAATTATATTTTCCAACAATCTCCCTCTTTGGCATTGATGGAAACACCATAAAATTCATATGCATAGTTACCATACAATCCAAAAAGTATGTAATGAAGCAACTCCTGTCAACTCTCTCTATGTTTAGATCTTCATTAATATCCTTAGCTTCATTCTGATTCTCATCCAAATATCATCTCCCTCTTGGATAGATTTATCCCTTATCTATTCAGAATATCTCATCTATGAATCTCTCCCACAAGTTCACTAAATCTCTCCCTCTTTGACAACAATGCCAAAGACACTTTCAACTTTCTCATTCATCTTCACCATGTAGATATATTCATGCTAGCTCTCTGAACTATATACTCCCTCTGTCATCTTGCTTATGACTAATCAACATCTTGTGCTTTACTCTTCACAACTTTAGGCAACTCCTAAAGTGTGACCTCCTTGCATCAATTTATCAAATATTCTGAGTAGTGCATTTGATGCAATACTCCTTATGATTCTAGGTAGCCCCAGTTAGGGGAATCACCCCTAATTTACCTCTTAGATATTCATGAGAATCCTTAGGTAAAAATTTGGTGAATATATCTGCTAACTATTCCTTTGTATTCACATACTCCAATCTCACTTCTTGGTCTTAAACTAGCTCTCTCAAGTAATGATACTTGATAGAAATATGCTTAGTCTTACTGTGCATCACATGGTTCTTTGATATATTCATAGCACTTATGTTATCATAGAAAATAACAATTGGCTCAGTGATTTCTTCCTTCATACCTTTCAACAATTACTTGATCCACACTATGTTTGAACAATTAACTGCTGCTACTATATATCCAGCCTCTGCTATAGATTGAGAAATGTAATTATGTTTCTTGATTGTCCATGAGACTAATCTTTTTCCTAGAAAGAATGCACCACCACTTGTACTCTTTCTATCATCCACATTTCCTGCCCAATTTGTATTAGTAAAAACTTTTAGTTCAAACTTGTCATTTTTCTTGTAATACAGTCCATAATCCTTTGTTCCTTTTAAATATCTCAGTATCCTTTTCACACCCATCATGTGATTCTCCTTAGGATTGCCAAAAAATATTGTAACAAGCCCAACTACTAATGCAATATCTGGTCTACTGTGAACAACACATTGTAGCTTTCCAATCATTGACCTGTACAAGGTTTGATTCACTTCCGTTGTATCATCATTATTTGATAGTTTCTATCTAGTAGCCATAGCCGTACTTAATGGTCTAGAGTCCTCCACACAAAAGGTTTTCAGTGTCTCCTTGATATACTTAGATTGAGTAATGTAGATACCTTTTTCCATTTGATAAACTTACAAACCAATAAAGAATTTGATTTCTCCAAACATAGACATCTCAAATTTAGTTTGCATCTCATTTGAAAATGTTTGGCATAGTGCATCTTATCCTCCAAATATGATATCATCAACAAATATTTCAACTAACAATATCCCTTTACCTTTTTTAGTCTTCAAGTACATATTGTTGTTGTCATTTGTTCTTGCAAATCCAATATTGACCAAGTAGTTATGCAATCTCTCACACTATTCTCTAGGGGCTTGTTTCAATCCATATAGTGCTTTGTGTAGTTTATAAACCATGTTCCTTTTGCTTGGATCAATAAATCCTTCTGGCAGCTCAATGTATACTTCTTTAAGTATTCCATTTAGAAATGCAGATTTGACATCCATTTGATACACTTTGAATCCTTTGTAAGCTGCATATGCAAGTAGAGTTCTAACTCCTAATCTAGCAACTGGGGCAGATGTCTCTCCCCATATTCAATGCCTTCTTCTTGTGCATACCAATCTAGCTTTGTTTCTTGTGACTTCTCCATGTTCATTCAGCTTATTTCTAAACACCCACTTGGTTCCAATAACATTCTTGTCATTTGGTCTAGCACTAGTACATTTGAGGTCAATTTTTGACGGCCATTTGTTAGATTTGCAACGGTCATTTGTCAGCATTTCGACACGTGTCTATCATAATTTTTGTGTTGGAAATTGTGATAGAAGAGATATCCATCAGTTTACTGACACCCCCTTACATCGAAAACTTGCACATGATAACAAATTTGTTATGGAATTTATTATGGTCCCTCTATCGGAATTCTGACACAAAGACCTATCAGAAATACACAATCTTTGTCGGAACTAACTGTCAAAAAGATATCCTTTTCGACAATAGAACTGTTGGTATTGTGACAGATCTTCAACCAATTTCTGATAGATAATCCCATTGGTGACATAGCATTAATGTCAGACCTGTTTGTCAAAAATTGCTTATCTATGACATTTTACCTATTGGAAGAGTGATGGTAGCGCATCGTATCTCCGACAGGTTTCCATGTCGGACGTATAGCATTATTGTTGCAATAATTGTCGTAAAGTATTTTCTCCGACATTTGGTCTGTCAGATAGGTGACGTGTTGGTCTATATTCCGATGGGAAATGATGTTGGATAATAGCAGTGCCGTCAGAATTAATTATTAAGTGTCAAAAAATTGACGGATATGCACATTAAAGATAACACAGCTCAAGAGACCATCATAGGTTGTCTCTTTCTTGGGTCTATATTATTTACAGAATGTTTTACCTTTCATTAGCTCATCAAATCTGGGGATTTGAAAGAATTTAATAGAATATTTTCATGACAACATATATTATTTAATTTGATGTTGCACAAATTTATCTACTTCGCACACTTGTAGACTATGAGGACAATGATAAAGAAACATGACCATGGGAGGAGATGCTTCTTTATCGCCTTCCTAATAGTCTACAAGTGCACGAAGTAGATAAATTCATGCAACATCAACTTAAATAATATATGTTGTCATGAAAATATTCTATTAAATTCTTTCAAATCCCTAGATTTGATGAGCTAATGAAAGGTAAAACATTTTGTCAATAATATAGACCCAAGAAAGAGACAACCTATGATGGTCTCTTGAGCTACGTTATCTTTAGTCCTAGCTACTGGGTAAGGCCTGGAAGACTTATACATGCTAATCATCGAGAATAATCACCGCCTTGCATTTATGTACACTACACAAATTGATCCTAGTCTTGTAAAAACATTTTACACTTGTACATCTCATCAATATTGGAGGCCTAAAGTAATTTTATATGATCACTAGTACATTTCGTGCATGGATGAGAAACAGTATCCAAAGTTTCTAGATAGTTGTTTTTGAGAAGAGGAATGAGTGGAGGCCAAAGAAGGGATAATTGTGAAGGTTTTATAGATGTAGGTTACTGAATCATCATCTTTGCACTGGTACTCAATCTGGCCTCCACTCCATATACATCTTCTCAGAATCTAAAAACTCTCCATCATTGATTCCCGTCATTTTTTCAGCATCTCCGTGGACTGAGACCTTAAATTATTGAGCTTCTCTTTGTTTCAAGAATAGTTTAACATTATCTACTTAACAGGGCCAACCATGTGAAGGTGGAAGCTCACCTGGCCCCTCCTAGGAGCCTCTTATGACCCTTTATGACATTTTAAGACCTCTAAGATGTATTCTTAGGGATCGTAAAGGGTCATAAGGGGTCCTGAGACACAATAGCTGAGAAACATAAATGTAGGCATCATGGTCACAATTTTTTGGAGACACAACATAATTGAGTGGTTTTTCAAGATGATGAAAAGTAGTGGTTGCTTTGCATCATCTAGAAATAGCACTCAATTATGTTGTGTCTCCAAAAAATTGTGACCATGATGCCTACATTTAAGTTTCTCAGTTGTTGTGATATGTACATCATAGTATGTTGTTGTTGTAGCAGCAGAGCATATATTCCACAACAAAAAGGAAGACATATTTTTAGCCTGGGTCTGGATCCTACCCCAATTGTCGAAGGATCCAGGGCCAAGCTCGAAAGATGTCTTCCCATTCTATCTGCAATATTGTGTCCATCCATGATCTCAGGAACATCATCATCTTTTCACTCTTCATTTGCCAAAATATATCACTTCTTCAAGCTTGCAGAGTAATCTTATTAATAAAAGAACTCTTGCCAACATTAGGGTACCCACAGATCAAAATAGTTGATGTTATTGGTGCTTGTGCTCAAGGATATCGATTCACTATTTTGAAATGACCAAATCATTTTTATTTCGATTGTAGAGAAAAGGAGTGGGAGAAAATGAGCGGGTGAAAGCTGATCGAGCACGAGAGAAGGCATTGCATTTTATTTGATCATGAATGCTCTCTGAAATGACCAATCATGTTTTCTATTCAATTCTTTTTGGTGCTTTTTTTCCCCATATTCAGTAGATAAAAATCATGGTGGCAGCCACTTAGCCATCTTTTTGATGTTCCAGGTATTTTACAAAGATACAGGTATGTGGATTTATCATTAAATTTCTTGCAGTTATTGGTCAAATGCAAATATTTTGTCACATTGAAAGGGCAAGATATCAGTTTGGTGTTTTTGGTTTATGTTAAAAGTTGATTTGGTAAAATCCTCAAAAAACACACTACATGTTCTAAAATGTAAAGAAGTTGAATGTTAAATGTAAGATATATATCTCATCCATAGTAATCAAAAGAAAGGACATGAAACTTATAATGAGATTTACCAAACCAAAAATATAAGCGATTAGGAAACATGATTGGTACCTTATGAATTGGTTTTTGAGGTGCACAATCATCATCAATCTCCTCAGAACAAGACCCCTCCTCATGAAAAATGCATTTAACACAAAAAACAAATCTACAAAACTGAACCAATGGCATGTTTAGAAAAAAGAAATAGATTGATAATAATATGCTAAAAATTCTATTATGTTTAATACACGCAAAAGGACCAGTCCCAACAATTCTTAAACATACTTTATCTGACATGATAATAACATGTTAATTAAATTGATAAAGGTGTTATCTACATTTAATCTACCAATTACTAATTACACAAAAAATAAATTTACAAAATTGAACCAATGGCATGTTCTTCGTATGTGATTTCTTCATCTTTCGAGCCTCTGGCATCATATTCGACTGCAAATTTCAAATGCATTGCATTTTATTTGATCATGAATGCTCTCTAAAATGACCACATTCTACTGGTGTCATGCCCTAGCCTGTGTTTTATCTCCATTATTTGATGTTATTGGTGCTTGTGCTCAAGGATATTGATTCACTATTTTCAAATGCTTGGATCATTTTGGTCGTGACTGTTCCTCTACTACACAGTCATGAAATGTGACTATTTAATGATTATATTTAACGTTGAATGGATTAAATACTTTAATCTTGGTAGAAGTGAATGGAAGGAATAGTGTTGGTGTTGGGTTTCATTTATTATTGAATTCAATGGTTTCCAAGATGTGTTGAGGAGTTTGATCCTTGTTTAATATTAACTGTTCCTACACAATCCACTCATACAACAGTGAAATGCTATGTAATTGACAATTCATACAACTGGTCCTTTATCGTGTATTAAACAAAATCTAGTCACTTATTGAATGCTTTGAAGACTACTGGTTTGATTGTCCATGCGTTACCAGTGACTGAGATTCATTAAAGGATACAAAAGCCTTCATTTTGGGGTTATTGTGTGTGGATTCAAATGTAGGTTTGATTTGGTTAATGTTTAGAAGAGATCAATAAAGTATTTGTAGGATTTGAGCAATACAAATCCACAAAACTCGAAGATCACCTGCATATAAAAACCTGTTTCAAGGAAGTAGAGACAAGAAGAGGGCAAGAGTTTGACTCAAAAAATGAAGAAGAAAATATCCCCAAATAATGAATGAATAGAATGTATAATGGATCATCCTTATAAAGGAGATCAAAAGCCTTGAAAGGCAAACCTAAAAAGCAGAAGTGCATGTAATAATTAGTTAAATTATTACAAGACTAATGCATGCAAGTTTATATTTAAAACAACTAGTGCATAAGTTTGAATCAACTAGTGCATGTGTGTTTAAATATAAACAACTAAAAATGAAAGTGTTGACATCTTAATAAGGGAGTAAAGTTAATTAATATAATTAATTCTTTACTCTAACACCCCCCCTTAAGATGAGCAACAATGCAGCTACAAACAATGCAAGAAGAAAGCAAAGGAAACTATAGTGCTGAAAGCATAAAAATGGGTCCCAACAACATGGCCTGATGAGGTACCCAGCACAACCAAATCTCTGTAAAGCGGAGAAATAGAGAAAACCCAGTGGGAAAAAACCCTACTCCAAAAAGAGATAGAAAAAAGAAAAAAAAGAAATGGCTCAAGAGACTCTCTCAAAACCATAAGTATAACAAGCCCCCCCATGAGAGAGGGATGATACACCAAAGCCCCCCCAGAATAATGGAACCCATGTGGAAATGATCAAACCAATAGAACTCCAATGAAGAAGAAACAAAGGCATGGAACAAGGAAACCCCTCAATGAGAGGTGAAACTGGAAGGCCTAACTGATGCTCAAATGAGAAAACACGAGGATCCTGAAGGGAATCCCCAATGTAGGTGGTGTGACAGGTGTGCTGACACTGTCATGAAAGAGGAGATGAACGTCCTCTATAGAATCCTCAACAAGTGCACCTGGTGGCTCGATGAATGGAGCTGGAGGGTCAGGCAGTGCTAAAGAAGAATCTTGCTGAAGAGAAAAGACCTCAACAGGATGTGGTGTGGCAGTCATAGCAGTGATCTCAGGAACAATACAAAAGTTCAAGCAACCTGACTACACCACATAAGGCTTTCGCAAAAGAGGAGAGCTATGCTCCAATAATGGAGATGGTGGAACAAAGTGTGAGAAGGTGTAGAGATAGGTGGAATGATCAACTATCCCTGTAGCAACAATGCCTCCTGTTGCACTATCCCGAATGAAGATTGAATCTGTAGTGAACTCAACTATCTTCCCTGATCTACTGTGTGTAATCTAATAAATTGAGAGAAGGTTTATAGATAGAGATGGAATATACAATACATCATTGAATGTGCCATCTTGAATGCCTACTGAACCTTTCCTGTAGATTTTCAAGATAGTGTTATTCCCCATGAGAATATGAGGAATGGGAGAAGCCTCAACAGTAGAGAAGACCCCTTGAGAAGATGCCATATGGTGAGAAGCACCTGAATCTAGTATCCAAGGGACCTATGAAGGGGACGCAATGGATGCCTGTAATGCATGACCCTATCCAAAATCATGTCCAAAGGTTGAAGATGTGGAGGAAGACTGAAAAGCAGACCCCTATGAGGTAGAAGAGGATGGAGAGGAAATAGTGCTCTTCTGAAGAAGAGCTTTCAAATTTGCAATCTATTTCTCATAGCCATCAAATCACTTCTGAAAACAATGTGACTCATCATGAGGTCCCTTTTGACAATAGGAACATGTAGGTCTCTCAGTCTTCTATTTCTCCTTCTTAGAAGAAGATGGTGGGCCAGTAGAGTGCTAAGAAGAGGAATCTGATATCTGCTTTAGCTTCAGCTTCAGCTTTTCTTTGGATGGTTGGGCAACCAATGCTTGGTTCTTTGATCTTGTTAGAGAGTCCAACTGAGTAAGCTTGGCCTTCTCTCTAGTCAAATGATCACATAACACCTCAAAAGTGGGCATGGTGAATGTAGGTCCCAAAGCATCCATGGTAGAATGAAAAGTAGAAGAGAAGATCTGAAAGTTTCCCCTAAGCTTAGACAAAATCAGATAAATGCACTCTTTATTAGTCTTTTGCTTTCCACATCCGTGTAAAAAAGATCTTTGTTGTTTGAACTTCATCAGAAAGTCCTCAATAGAGGGAAAAGAATCAGGTACAAGAGAGGTAAGCTCTACCTCAATCTGAAGTGCTCTGATACCATGATGGAGTTGATGAAAAACAACCCACAGCTCCCAAGAACACCTACACAAAAACACCTATCACAGAAAGAGAGAGAAGCAAACAGCTATGGAAGCCTGAACGCATTGATCCATGAGAGAGGAGAAATCCTTGATGTGCAAAAACAAAAGTTGCATTCAATAATGAAAATGTTAGAAAAGGTTACAAAGTGTTATGAGATCAATCCTTATAAAAGGAGATCAGAAAACCTAAAAAGGTAAAACCCTAGGTTGCATAATAATAATTAATAAAGATAATTAATTATTATATGCCTAAAGTTTAGCTTAAGTCAAAAGAGGTAATACGTGACTGAATAATTAAATCAATATGATTCAATTAATCAGTAAAACACTTTATTACTCTAACAGTATTTAAAGACAATCTTACATGTTTGGAGAGGTTTGAGAGGCACTTATCATGACTGTACCCTCACAAATAGCGGCATAGACTGGTTTTACTAAGTTTCCTTTCTCTATTTTGAGATTTCTTTTCTCTGTCATAGGGGTACAGAGGCTTCATTAACAATGATCCTTTGAATGGTTACTATGAATATGAATGATTTGATATAGCATATTGCTCATTTTACTTGAAGTTTGGAATAGCTTGTGCAAGGGTGAAAGTAGTTTTGATCATTTTGGTCATGACTATTCCTCTACATAGTCAGAAAATGTAACTATCTAATGATTATATGTAATGTTGAATGGATTAAATGCTTTATTCTTGGTAGAAGTGAATGGAGTTTCCAAGATGTGTTGAGGAGTTTGCTCCTTGTTTAATGTTAACTGTTCATGCACAATCCACTCATACAACAATGAAGTTACAAAACTGAACCAATGACATGTTTACAACAAAGAAATAGAATGATAATAATATGCTGAAAATTCTATATATTCTGTTTAATACATGCCAAAGGACCAGTCCCAACAATTCTTAAACATACTAGTTATTTGATATGATCAATTGTTAATAAAGGTCTAATTCTGTAGACTACTAGCATGAAGGAAGATTTGACCTAGCCAAATCTTCCTTGTACCACAAAAAAAAAAGTGTGATAACTATGTCTACTCCAACCTTAATTGTTTAAGAATTCATCATATCAGATAAAGTATGTTTAAGAATTGTTGGGAGTTCTATTAGACCTTTGTTGTAAACATGCCATTGGTTTTCACATGTTTGGATTCATGTTTGTTAATATTAATGGCATGTTTAATGACGCCATTGTATATTTTTGTCACTGAAATGACCGCATTCTACTAGTGTCATGCCCTAGCCCATGCTTTAACTTCATTATTTGATGTTATTGGTGCTTGTGCTAAAGGATATCCATTTTTTTGAAATGTTGACTGTGATTATCAAATGGACAGCCCGTGAGCTTCTAGCTAGGCGTCATTTATATTGATAGCTTAGGGCATCAAATGTATTGTATCATTGATAGTTGAGACTTTGTTAAAAGGAAATAGGACAAAGAACAATTTTGATTTAGTTTCTCTATTTTGATCTCTAAGTGGCTTACAACCCTAGAGAAGTATATGCATATTTATAGATGCAGTTGCAGGATACATAGAAGCCAATAATTCACAAGAAATCCATGCATCCAATTTGAATAGCAATTAATACAAAGAAATAGGGTCCTCCAATGGCCCAATCATCGACCTTGACTGTCCCCTCAACCAGTGACCCTTCAAAACCAGGTTATCATGCAATCAATGAGTGATCCTTCATTGTCCTGGTCTGCCCTACATCCAAACATATTGGAAATACACAATACAATGATAACAAGTCTTTCAAAATCCCCTTCCCTCAAGGGACACTGTCAACCATCCCTTCCACATAGCATTTCACTGTTGTATGAGTGGATTGTGCAGGAACAGTTAACATTAAACAAGGAGCAAACTCCTCAACACATCTTTGTTGTAAACATACCATTGGTTCAGTTTTGTAAATTTGTTTTTTGTGTTAAATGCATTTAAATGGAACATTAAGCATAGTAATAATATTCTTAATCTATTAGTAATTACAGATTAAATGCCCATAACACCTTTATCAGTTTAGCATGTTATTATAAAATACTAAAGAAGACTTGCTATTTGTCAGAGAAATCTTCACTGTCCCCCACAATGAAGACAATGAAGATTGACCTCCTGCCCCACAACAAAGAACATTTTAATAAGAATAAGGTATAATATAGTGTTAGAATAAACTTTAAACAAAGACATGTAATGCTTAAGTTAAAGATCTAAAAAGCTACAAATATAGGAATTGAAAGAGAAGATAGTGCCAAGAAAATTTTTCACAAATATGAAACGTGAGGAAAAGTAATAACATTAACAATGCCAAGATTCACAACATTAAATTTCACCTGCAGATGAGTTTTTGCAGTGGGTTGCCCAGCATCAAAAATATGTTGAGTTGCATTTGAGCTGTAACTAAGAGTATCATGTGGAACAAACCCTAAACTTTGAAAGCATTCTCCATCTTGGCAATTCAAAATTCAATCTAGGCAAGCATCAGTAAGTGAAATAAATTATAGACATCAACATCAACATCATCATAATCATTATAAATAAACTTTAAAGACATATTTTGGATAGTACTATGTTTCTTGAAAGTTTTTGTGATGCTTCTAAACTTTAAAGACATATTTTATGGCTTAATGATAACATAGATTAGTGTTTTGTTTTTTGATGGAATGTTGTTGATCATTCATGGTCTTGAAGAAACTTTTGATATTTTTGATTCTCAAGTCTTGACGTTGTTTCTCAATGTGATATAGACTGACCACAATATGGTTCAGTTGGTCCTCTCTTTCTATTTAATCATTTGTCTTCTTCATGGTGTAAGTGTCAATATGTTATAATCCAACCAGCATGTCATACCCCCACTTATGAAAAACCACACAACATGTAACTCATAGCCAAAGACTTGGGTGATCAACATACACAAATAATGATTACCCTTAGGAAACAATGATCATTAATATTCATTAATGGTGGGTGGTGATTCCTTGGTAATAAAGGCATTGACAACATTCATCATCTTAACCAAGTCATGGGTGGTGATCCTTGAAATAACACAATTAGTAAAAGGAAATAACAACATAACATAATTTGGAGTGAGGAAGAAGCAAAATTGGAAAAGAAAATATGGAATAATTAGGTTGGAATTAGAGAAGAATTCAGAAATAAACTTGAATTAGAAAAAATCCAAGTTATCTGGTTCTTTGTTTGAGGCTGGGTTCCAGTTCTACTTTTGTTCTCCTCTAGGTTCGACTTGGGTTCCTTTGGTAGGAACTTGGGTGCCTAGGCCAATCCCAGGTGCACCTACAATATTTTATTCATAATTTTATAGGCTAACTCATTATTATGGTAACATGGGTATGACCACACTCCATGCCTTATAATGGTACCCGACATGGAGTGTGGTTCAAATGAAGTTGAACCAAATGCTGACCGTGATGGCTATGATCATGATGAAGATGAATATGAATATTAAATCTAAAATATGGCTTGTAATTTGAATTTTCATTGTGAATGAAGAAACTATAGATTCAAGTTGACTCATTCTATGTTGTAGTATATTTGTTCCCTAGATCTACCATATTATATATGTGTACCACATGAAGGTGGAAGCTCATCTGGCCCCTCCTAGGAGCCTCTTATGACCCTTTACAACATTTTAAGACCCCTAAGATGTATTCTTAGGGATTGTAAATAGTCGTAAAGGGTCATAAGGGGTCCTAGGACACAACAAATAAGAAATATAATTGTAGGCATCGTGGTCACAACGTAATTGAGTTGTATACCTAGATGATGGAGAGCAACTCCTACACCTCTGATTCCAACTTGACTACATCTATTGCTCATGAATACAAGGTCCTCCAACAGATGTATTCAACTTGGAATCGGGGGTGTAGAAGTTGCTCTCCATCCCTTGGGTACACAACTCAATTATGTTGTCTCCAAAAGATTGTGACTATGATGCCTACAATTATGGATGCCTACAATTATGTTTCTCAACTATTGTGAAATCTACATTTATGTTTTTCAGTTGTTGTGTTTATGTGCATGTTTTTTATTTGTTTTGGATAGTAAGTCTAATTTAATTTGTTCATGGACTAAGACCTTAAATCATGTAATGAGGACGCTTATAACACTAGTATATACAAATTTCATTATTTAATAATAAAAATCTATTAAAATATTTATACCTTCTTCTCCCATTTGCTGGTGTAATTCCTCTTTGAGTATCCTCTTTCTCCTTTGCATCCAAAATGAACTCATTCTAATCCCTCACTGGAATAAAGGGAGGACGCTCAAACTTTAGCAAGACTTCATACCATGTAATGTTCATAGATTACATTCAATGCATTATTTACATTCGTAAATCAATGTTGCATACAAATCTACAGATGGTGCATGGTACAAAGCCATGCTCAAGCTTGAAAATGATAGTTAATCCATACTCAAGGTCAAGGAACAAATGAAATAACCAAGAACACACTATACGTTAAATCATGTGATTGATAGTAGATTGGGGCTCACCTGAGCCATAAACATGAAGAATTATTCTAAAAAAATATGTAAACCATATATATGCGCACTTGAGGCAAAGAGAAGTTACATCATATCCATATTAAAATATTAGTTACAATATGAAAATACTAAACTAACTAATTCCTGAGTTCATCTCTGCATATGGTTGCAACAAAGATATGCGATTACAATATAGAGAAGGCATCGTAAAAATATAATTTCAGAATTTGCCCTAGCCTGACACATTTTGCACTCAAATCCTTCATTGCGAATAAGTGGAGATGGGTAGATAGATGTAGATAAGTTGTCATCGACCCAACTAAAGTATCTGCAACCATTATTTCCCTGTGATGCCCAGTCTACATTAGTTCTTATATTATAATGAATAGTATTTACATTAGAAACATTAAATATATACATATTAGCAACCTTTTTTCTATTTGGGTAGCACTAAAATTATTGTCCAAGGTTGTTCGGTGTCTGTGAAGTATTCAACACACACTGCCCACCACCACATCAACAGTTTGGCACATTGACAAGAGTCATCAAGCCTATATATCAATAATGCACCGCACCATCGTTACTACATTTATTATTTTTATATGAAATACACCAAGAAGTACCATCAGAAATATTAACCATTTACAATAATGAAAAGTAAACCTAAATCAAATAGCTCATTTTTTTATCAGCATGTGTAGTCTTTATGTATATGAAAAATGAAAGAAATATGAAGCTGACATAAAATAGTGAACAAAATAGTATTCCACATAGACTGAATGAAATATACCATCAAAAGAAGGTGACAAAATCCTGTCACGAAGCATAGACATAGGAAATAAAAAAGGGACAAAAGACAAGAAATAAGAAAAATCATTACGACTATAGAAAAATCATTTATACTATAATAAAAAAAAGAAACACTCTTTGTCAACAATTTTCAAAATCATTAGGACTATAGAAAAATAATTAAGACTATACAAAATCAAATTTTAGAAATGGATGGTTCTGATGCTTTTCCATTACAACAATTGAGCATTCATCATTTGGTATTGTGTATTCCATTTAAGTATGTCAACAATGTTCAAAATCCTGTCACCAAGCATAGACAAGAAATAAGAAAAATCATTAGGACTATAGAAAAATCAAGTTCTAGAAATGGATGGTTCTGATATTGCTTTGCCATTACAACAATTGAGCATTCATCATTTGGTACTTCTTGGTGTATTCCATTTAAGTTTTTCAATTGTCGTGTTTATGTGCATGTTCTTTATTTGTTTGGCTTCTCTCCCTCGCAAGGGATGCGTCGATAGGTAATTGATTTGAAAGCATAATGATTTGATAGTCTTTTTTTAGGATAGATGCACGTAATCATCCCGCCAACCTTAATTAGGAACATTTGTGATATATGTCAAATACTTATAATCAGTATGCCCAAAAAATAGAGACTTAGTAGTAAAAGCAAGACCTTTGGTTTACTAGTTTACTTATAATCAGTATGTCCTTTGGTTTACTAGTTTAATCTGGTTTAAGAATAGTTTGTTTCATGTTTGAATGTACCATTGAATGAAGCTTGGCTATATTAAGTACAATCTTAAGACTCATGACTCTTCAAATTCTCTTGTTTCCTTCAGACCTCCAAACATGTGTACTTTGAGTAGCCCTCCAACAAATGGACTTGTGATGATTTTCACAATAGTACATGTGTAGGAGGACTACTCAAAGTACTGCTTAGGCAAATCTGAATGTTCATCACCTGTGCATATAAGAGTTGATCATAGAAGGTATATGCTAGACCTAGCAGCAAATAGATTTGTGGTGATTTTCACAATAGTACATGTGTTTCTAGGTAAGCTCCCAATAGCGCTCAGGCAAATATGCATGTGCATCACCTATGCATATGAAGTGGCTCTAATGGAAGATACAATCACTAAATTTTGCATACTCCTTATTTTTTTTTGTGTTGATATTGTCAGACATGGTCTTTCTTGAATGGAATGACTTGTTACTTGTACATTGACTAGAATGTTGGTGGAAGAAGGATGATTTGTTTGCAACCATTTTTTCAACTCTAATTTTCTCAACACAAAGGAACATTTATCATAGCCATAGAAACATGATTATTTTAAAATGAAATACACCAAGGAGTACCATCAGAAATATTGACTATTTACAATCATGAATAGTTAACCTTAATCAAATAGCTCATTTTTTTATCAACATGTGTAGTCTTTGTGTATATGAAAAATGAATGAAATATCAAGCTGAAACAAAACGGTGAACAAAAATTCAAATTCAAGGCCTAATTTATCAAGAGCAACAAACATTAGGACTATAGAAAAATCATTAAGACTAGAAAATCAAGTTCTAGAAAAACATTAAGAGTACTATAGAAAAATCATTAGGACTATAGAAAAATCATTAAGACTACAAAATCAAGTTCTAGAAAAATCATTACAACTATAGAAAAATCATTTAGACTATAAAATCAAGTTCTAGAAATGGACGGTTCTGATGCTTTGCCATTACAACAATTGAGCATTCATCATTTGGTACTTCTTGGTGTATTCCATTTAAGTTTTTTAGCTGCCGTGTTTATGCACATGTTCTTTATGTGTTTGGCATCTCTCCCTTGCAAGAGATATGTCGATAGGTAATTGATTTTAAAGCATAATGATTTGATTGTTCCAAGTAATGTTTTTAATCCTTTGAAGTTTCTCATGATCCTGATGTAAGTTGATTGGATTAAGAAATTTGGGGATCCAATAGGACTTTAGGGGAGCTCAATAAATGTTTTGGAAGACTTAGAGGAACTATTAGCATGACTGTTCCTTCATCTACAACGAGTTAGACTAAATTTGCTAAGATTTTCCTTTGTTTTGAAGTGTATTTTGTAATCTATTTCCTTTCCATGGACCCAAAGACCTAGGACCCATGGAAAAAGGATACTAACAATGTATTATACAACTCTAATGTTCTTGACTTGCAGAGATTTGAGAAAGTAAAGAGAACACTGGCTATGTTTAATGTTAACTGTTCCTACACAATCCACTCATACAACAGTGAAATGCTATGTGATTGACAATTTCATACAACTGGTCCTTTGGTGTGTATTAAACATAATAGAATTTTTAGCATATTATTATCATTCTATTTCTTTGTTGTAAACATGTCATTGGTTCAGTTTTAATCTACTGGTGTCGTGCCCTAGCCCATGTTTTATCTCCATTATTTGATGTTATTGTAGATCTCTATAGTTTTGTTGACTATTAGTGACTCACACTTAGTCATATATCTAGGCAATGATGGTCGGTCATCACTACGATCGAGTCATTATGTAAAGGTCAAGCTATGTAATGTTTACTTACCGAGTAGTAGTACTATCGAGTAAACTTATGGTCACTATGTATTGTAGTAGTATACCGAGTCTAGTTCTACCGAGTCTTGTATAAAATGATTACCGAGTGCCAGAGTTATCAACATATGCTAAGTACAGTGAATGCCAAGTATCAGAAACTGCATTTGCTGAGTTAGCCAGAGAATGACATAAGAGTTTGTTTTGGCACAGTGATCGAGGTAAATAGTTTTGGCTAACATCCATGTTTTGAATTTTGTCTATTGAGATAATTACGGAGGTAATTACACATCTACTTAGTAATCATTGATCCCTATGCTATACCTAGAGCCAATCAGAAATTAGTAAGACCTAAGCGGAAAAAGGAATTAATCTAGCCATAGATCTTGAATAATTAAAATGTTTTTGTTGATTATATAAGGTCAAGATCTTAACCCTAAAACGTAGTAGCAAGGGACAGCGAATGTGAAGGGTATAAGAAGATAGGTATGATTAAGAAAAGTGAAGTATTCGGAGACAGAGTTCAGTGACCGAGCTAAGTAGTGAAAGCACATAAAAAAGATAGATCTGATAAATGAGATCAACATCACACAATAAAGAGAAGATCTGTTATCTGCATATAGTGCA
Source organism: Chamaecyparis obtusa (assembly GCA_027943335.1). NCBI lineage: Eukaryota > Viridiplantae > Streptophyta > Pinopsida > Cupressales > Cupressaceae > Chamaecyparis > Chamaecyparis obtusa. The sequence goes on from BSBK01000919.1 coordinate 785,411, forward strand.
AACTGAAAGATCAGGTAATGAGTCATTCTAGCCAGTGTATCAAGGTAAATCTCTTAACCGAGTAGTCGTAAGAGACTTTTTGTAATCTCTTAACCAAGTGCTTACTTTATTGTAAGTTTCAAATCCTTTTACAAGGTAGACTGTATAAGTCTTTTAGCTTTTAACAGAGCAGACCCCTCACAGGGTAGATCAAGTTTTGATCAAATTTTGTAAGCCCTAACAGGAAAATTTATTACTGCAGTAGTGAAGATTTGTGGTTGTCATCCCCACCCCAGTTTTACCTTTCAAGGGTTTCTGGGTAACCAAAATCTCTGTGTTTTGAATGTTTTCATGGATAATGTTTTAGTTTGTTAGTCATTTGATTATGTTTAAAATGGGTGATGCTATACAAAAGTTTTATTCATATGTGAATGGTTTAGTAGGTGATTTCTGATTCACCCCCCCTCTCAGTATCGCATTTCCCAATTATATTTTCAACAATTGGTATCAGAGCTGTAAGGTTTCTCATAGAAAGTCTAACCACTTGAAGAAAAAGATCTTGAGATGGAAGTCTATAAACTGGGAAAGGTCATAGAGAATTAGAAGATTGATGTACAACTAGCATTACAACAACTAGAAGCAGCCAGAGGTGAACTGAAGAAATCCTTGAGAAAAAGGAGAGAAATTTCTATTCAGCAAAATGAATCACAATATCAAGAAGAAGATACCATTGGATTATTTGACAATGGAAATACTGCAGAAACTAATAAAGCCATAAAAGAGCTATTGGAGAAGAATACCATACTGAATGATGACATTAGGAATCTAAAGAGAGAACAAGAGATTCAATCTATCAGACTTTGTGAAGTTGTTAAACAGAAAAAGAAAGCTAAAGATGACAAGATAATGGCTAAAGAAGAAAAAAGACAAATGGCAATGAGACTAGATGAAAGGACAAGTGACATGCAGAGGTTGAAAAATAATCAACTAGACATGGTAAATCAACTACTACTGGTTAATCAAGAGTTGGGTAGGAAAGATACGGAAATCAACCAACTGAGATATGAGAATGATCAATTAAAGAATGAACTTAGAACTGAAAAGGAAATCAATGAAAGGATGAACAAACCTAATGAAGCTATAAAATACTTTGAAGAACTATTAAGGTCACCTAGAAGATCTGATGATAGATCTGGACTTGGACTAAATGAACATGCTTCATCTACTGAAGAAGGAGAATCATCAAAGAATGGAGAACAGAAGAATGCAAAACCAAAGAACAACAAGCCCACATGCCATCACTGTGGAAAGCCAGGATATACGGCCAATATATGTAGAAGTAAACATGGTAAGTTTGAATCTAAACCAAAGTTCAATGGACATTACTTTAACTATAAGAAACATTGAAATCAGGCACATGAATGTAGGTCTAAGGTCAGTTAACCACCTACTTCACCTAAGTTTCAAGGCAATTGTTTCAACTGTCAGAAGTATGGGCACATATCATTTGAATGCAGGTCTAAACCAAGATGGTCATCAAATGAATAGACTAAGTCACCTATGAAGAACAACTCATACAACTAGGATTACAACACATGGTACAATTGTCATTATTGTGGAAAATATGGACACATTGGAGCAAATTGCATGAAGACTCATTTCAGAGGAAGATCCAAAAGCTGGATGACTCGAAGCATGGTGTGTTACAAATGTAATAAGATAGGTCATCTTAAGAAAGATTGTAGATCACCTATGCTGAGAAATAATCAGAATTAGAATGAAGATATCCGTGAAAAATTGAAAAACCAGATGGACAAGACATGGAAGAAGAAAGAAGAAGGAAGCACTAGTGAAACTGGCACATCCGAGGTCACCCAATCCGATGGATCAGGTGATCATACTTCTTCTAATTAAGCATATAAGGTATGCTTGGAGCTGAATATTGTATGCACCCTAAAATGGTCGCCTAGACTTTGGGCCCCCATTCAGCAATTTATCAAATCCCTGAATCAATATTTTCAAAAATCAACATTTTTCAATTAAATCAATATCCTTGATCAAATCTTATTTTATCATTTTTGATTATTTGCCTTGGGCTAACCATTTTATCCTAAAGTCTTTTATTTATTTAAAAGGAATATTTCTTCCCTTTTAATAAATAAAAAAGCCCACACTTTTCCTCTTATCCTAAGTTGCACAAATAATGCATTATTTCTATTTTACAAAAAGGGAAAAAACACTTTTTGTCTCATATGGACACAAAAGTCAACTCTTATTTTCTCATTGGAGGATACTTTTGCACATGGATTTCTCCTCTTTGATGCTCCACCCTTGATTAAATCTTTTGCCTCTTAATCTCCATGGTCCATTCCTTTTCATTTCTTATAAAAGAAGAGCTCTCTTCTTCATTTTAGGTCATTCACTTTTATGCTAACTTTATGCTGCAGGAATTCTTGAAGACTTTGAAGCTTTTTGGATATCATTGTTGCATCACATCTTGGCTTTCTTCATTGCTTCATAGTTTAGTTTTCATTCTTGCATAGTAGCTTCATATTTCATGCTTTCATAGTTTAGATTTCCTTTTATGCTTTAGAATAACTCATCTAGTTTAATAGGAGGGATTGTAAGACTTGTACTTTCCTTTCATAGCCTAGTTTGCACTTTCATTTTCATAGCATAGCTTGCATATTTGCATACTCATATTAATCTAGCTTGCATTGCATTGCATTCATAGTGATTCTTGGAGATATTGGCATTCTTGCCCTTGTCTTCACTTGAATCTCTCATTGTGTGGTTGACTAGCAAGGTCATTAAGTTTATTAGCTCTAGCTGAGAGCAATTTTACAATCTTGTAACTCCATACATAGAGAGCTCTAGGTCACTATTGAAGGTTTCCCTCTCATGGATTTCCTTTGATGTAATGAATTAGAGAAGTGCACTACTTTTGTGTGTACATTTCTAGCGCCCACCGTGGGGCAGAGTAGATTAGCTTTGTCCTTTAGTTTTGCATTTTTTGTCAAGTTTTCGGTAATTTTTGAGCTTAATTCATGGTCTCTGGTTTTCTATCCTAGAGTATCATGTGATACTTGCAAGAATATTGCGCGATAGTTCTCTATACACACGCGCGATACTTCACCTGTCGGAAGTATCACCTGTCTATTGTAGAAACTGTCACCTGGTCTCAGATGAAGTATCGCCTGGTATAGGGAGAAGTATCGCCTAAAAGTAAACTATCACCCCGGTATACTAAAAAGTATCATGCAATACTTCTGGTGTTTGTACTATTGACTGTACCTGGCAGTGACTTGTCTTTTTGAATCTTTTGGGCTGAGTTTAGATTTAATTAGTTTGCTAGTTTAGTTCACTGTGGTTAAGCAGAGTTTAGTTGCAGATTTCATTTGGATTTTGGGATTTTTCTAACCTTGTGGGCCTAACAAGTTGTGGTTGTAGGTACATTTTCTTGAGAAATTTGCCAAAATTGCATGCTAAAGGGCTACTAACGATTTTTGTAGGCCTACCCAAAAAGCATAAAAATACAAAAAAAAAAAAGTGTGCTTGCTTTTATTTTCATTTCAAGTGTGGCAATCTACTAGTTGTTTTCTTTAGTAGGCACATAATATCTAGTGGAAGAAATTTTGAGGTGGTAGGAGAAGTATGCTCTTCACCCTTATGGTGAACCAGAAAATCTTGACCCATCTTAGGATTTTGGAAGCAAGAGAGTAATTGAACTTTGCTTGGTGTGTTTGGGAGAAAGCTTTGGGATAAGGGAGTATGCTCTTCACCCTTGTGGTGAAACAAAATCCTTGAACCTCACAAGTTGATCCACTTTTTGTTTAGTTGTTAGAATCCTTTAGCGGACCTGCTCTTGAGCAATCAAGAGGAACGACCCAAGTGGGGACAAGCTTATTGCCAGCTATTCCAACCCACTATAAACTCAAGGCTATCGAGGACACAAAACCTTGGTAGATGTAGTGCTTGTCTTCACTTGATGTAAGTACTTGTGGGATTGTGACCATGAGGAAAATATTGAGCAAGAATGCTTAAGGTACTCTTGAGGCCACAAGGTCCGTTACTTGCCACAAGGTAAGGAGTCCCTTTGGGGAGCAAGAGGGGTACTACGAATGGAATCCCTTATTAAGAACCATTGCCGCTTAGATTCTTGGTGGAAGGATTGATCCAAGTGGAATAACCCGGATCACCCCAAGATTACTCACCATATTTGTTCCTTTGGTTGTGTCTTTGGAACTTCCATGACAAAGCCAACATCTATTGTGGGTAACCACTTTGTGTGAGGTGAGGGGACATCAAGTTGTGGGCCAAGTTGATAAGTAATGAGCCTTGACTTTCTAGGATAGATATTGCTTGAAGTGTCTTCGATTGTGTAATACTAGTGTTAATGTTCTTGAACATTCAAACAATTGGTAGTATTCATAGGGTGTTTTTCTATTTTGATATCACAAGTGTTTGTCTTGGCAAGGTTGCTTTTGCCCTTGTTTCAAGTGTTTTAAGACATGTTTGATCCCTTACTATTTGCAAACCTATCGAATTTCTATTGATATTATGATTGAGATTGAAAACATCAACCCTCAGACTGAAAATTTTGATCAAATAGACCTGAAAATGCACATTTCACACAATTTTGGTCAAGTGTCATACAAACTAGCAATAGTATCGCCTACTTTGAGCAGAAATATCGCGTGATAGTTCGTTCCTGCTGGACTATCACCTGACCTGCCTGGAGTCTATCACCTGGCTATTGTGAGGTCTATCACCTGGTGAAAGGTGAAGTATCACCTCAGTAAGAAGTATCACCTGGTTAGCCTGGAAAGTGTCACCTGAGAATTTTCTGCTGTATACCTGGTTTTAGTCCTTTTGTAGTTGCTTTTAGGTGGCTAGGTCTTTAGGTAGGTAACTTATCTTTCTGTTGGAAGCCTGTCTTTACTCTGAATTTATGTTTTTAGCCCTCTAGGGGTAGTGTCATTTGATTTACCAAGTCACCTCGGGAAGAATTGTCAGGTTAGAAGATTATTCCTGTTGAGAAAGTACATCTCTAGAGTTGTTAGTAACATTCTTGGAGAATTTTAGTACTCTTTTTGTCCAAATCATTTCCATTCAAATTCAATTTTAAATTATAAAATTTGGCTAAGTCCATCCTCCTGGTTCAAACATGCAAGGAAATTGATCCTTTGATTTAAGCACCTCTTTGACAATGTTGGTAATGCCTTTTCCAATTTCTATCTTACCATCTCTTTTTTTTGGACATTAGAGAACTTTGATTATCTTAGTTTGGTGTTGACACTTTGAGAGGTCACCTTATCATCAAGAATCCTTTTCTTTCATGTCAGTTACAACAAGGTACCAAGTGAATCAAGGGAAATGACCCTTGGTTGTCTTTAATCAGTTACCCTTAGTTAAGACTCGTCAACATCGAAAGGGGAAAGAGCCCATTTTCGACCAATCCCCTAAGAGTGAGTCTGAGGTTTGTTTTAACCCAAAGAGTAATCCTAGCGAATTGAGTACCTCTTTAGCACCTTTTTCATCAAATATGGACATGAGTTACACCTTCACTAGACAAAAAAGAGAAGCAATGAATCAATCACTTGATGACATTTTTCAGAGGCATAGGAGAAACATGTCATTTGAAGATGGCAATCAACCTAACTCACCTCCTATTAATTCAAGATATCTAGATGCTCATCAATGAGCCAAAAGACATTATGCACAAGCTCATCAAGATGCATGGTCACAACATGAGGACCAAAACAACACATCTAGTGAAGCTCATGTCAACATAGTGCATGCCAATGATTGGTACAAACATTCAAGACCAAGTTCCCCACTAAAAACAACTTCAAGATATACAAGTGAGAGGCTAAAAAGAATTGAGCGGGAAAAGCACGCTGCAAAGAATGAACAGGCTGCAAAAGAAGAAAAAATTAGGCTTCTAGAAGAGGAACAACAAGCCTTGTTCAATATAGAGAGAAAATCATTCCAAGAGGAACAAGATAGGATATTGGCCCAACAACTCAACAATCAATTCAACAACAGGGGTACCAACAGTGGAACCAACTCTCCACCATCTACTCCCTCAGCAACTCCAAGAAGTAGAAGGAGGTCAAGGACCCCTTCAAGATCACCTAGTCCTAGAGGAAGAAGGACTTATTGACATGCACATTATAGGAGACACACACCTCCTAGACTATCAAGAGATCCCTCCCAAGGAGCGCGTCATGGCTCTCAACATGGAGGAAGTAATGCCAACTTTGACACTATTGATTTCATTACAATGCAACAAGAACCATCCTTCCAACAATATGTGGAGAAGTATGTGGAACAAAATAAGGATTAGTTCTTGGAAAGTCTAATCAATAAGGGTGCAAAAGTCCCATACAACTTTGATGTGGACCAAAAGATCAAGAAGAAAAACCCTTCAACTGATGAGGTGATTAAGCAGATGCAAAAGACTATGGAGAAAATGATGGCTCCAAAGAATAGCTTCAACTTGGACTCCATATGTCCCAATCCCATTGACAAGAGTGTGGTTATGGTAGATTTTCCTAGAAAGGTTGAAATCCCCACATATGAAAAATATGATGGTAGTGGTGACCCCCATGACCATGTACGATAGTTCTATATCATGAGCTTTGAATTTCATCATGAGGACTCCTACCTTATGAGATTATTCCCAAGGAGCCTTAAAGGCCAATCTATGGAGTGGTTTACTAACCTTACCCCTCATGTTAAAACATTAAAAGAACTTGTTCAAAGGTTTGTGCAACACTTTGCATATAATCTGTCAAGGTCGGTCACCATGTTTGATTTGTGCAAGTTAAAACAAAATCAGGGGGAACCCTTTGTTACATTTTTACAAAGGTGGAGACGCGTATGCTCCAAATATTCTAGGACCATCCTTGAGGAAGAAAGGATTGATATAATTGTGAGCAATCTAGTGCCAGAATTAAGATATGAAGTTAGAAAAATGGTCTTTAATTCTTTTGACACTATGGTAGAAACTGCATGTTGCATCGAGGATGTTCTAAAAGAATAAGGTATTTTGGCCAAACAAAGTAACAACAACAATGGCCCAAACAATAACAACAACAATAAGGATAAAAAGAACTCATATTGGAACAAAAATAAGCAAGTAGTCAATGATAGAGTTGTTGACTCTCCACAACCTAAGGAACAAGGAGTTCTTAATCTATCTAATGCAGTTCAAGCTATGAAGCTGCAGACATCCTTAGATCATCAAGAGCACAAGCCCAAGTATCAAGATAAACCTAAGTCAGGAAAGAGGCAATTCACTAAGCTTGGAGACTCTTATGCAGATATTTTTAAGACCTTGATTGCTCATAATTTGGCACAACCTCAGGATCTAGCAAAGTTTCACATACCGGATCCTAAACCTTATTGGTGGAATGAGAAAGCTTACTGTGTATACCTCAATGGGATTGGACATGACATTGAAAATTGTTTTAAACTTAAACATCTTGTTCAAGACCTTATTGAGACTAGGAAATTACAGGTTGATGGGTTGACCACAAATGCAAACCACAAGGCCTTTAAGGATCCCTTGCCTAAGTATGAGAAGGGGGAGATTACTAAAAACAAGAATGGCAAGGCCACAATCAATTATACCTATACAGTTGTAGAAAATGTCATCAATATGCTTGAAGTTGTGGACAATGATGTCAACATGATGAGGGGGAAAGATCCCTATGGTTATGATGTAAACTCACCTCCCATATTTGATGAAGGACCCATTGTTGTGCTTAGGGGTCCTCAATCTTGAAGGTCATCTCAGTCTCTCAATGCTGTTACTAGGAGTTAGTCCCAAGGTCCTATTATCATTAGAGGTCCTAATTCTAGCAAATCCAAGCAACCACTATCCAAAAGTGTTCCTCCCAAGTCTGCAGTTGGTCCTGATATCAGTTACAACCTTGTTGATCAATTACAATGAACGCCAGCATAGATTTCCATTTTTGAGCTCTTAGAATTGTCTCCTAGACATAGGAGTGTCCTTGAGGATGCCTTGCAAGCCACTAATGTTCCTAATGACATAGATGTTGATCAATTCTAGAACATGGTCAATCACCTTGCTAGCCATCATTACCTCACATTTTCAGAAGAGGATGATAAAGCATTAAGTCATCTGCATAATTTGGCCCTTCATATCGAGGTCATGATCCACAAAACCCATGTTAGGCATGTGTTAATAGATGGGGGTGCTGGGCTTAATATTTTCTCTTTGAGTCTATTGAAAGCTTTGGGATATTCTGAGCAAATAATTGACACTAGGAAGAAGGTCACAATTAAAGCCTATGATGAAGTAGAGCGAAGCTCTAAGGGATTGGCTGTTCTTCCTGTTAGGATCGGTCCTGTGGAAAAGGACATTTTGTTCTAGATTGTTGATGCTAGACCTTTGGCATATAATATCTTGTTGGGTAGGCCATGGATTCATGACATGCAAGAAGTGCCATCTACCTACCACCAATGTGTTAAGTTCCCTTACAATGGAGTTGAAGTATGCATACCAGGGGATAGCACATTATCTATTAATGTGATTTTAGCAGGCTCTCATGTCCATTTGAATTGAGAGGCTGATAATTTTGATGCTACTCTTGAGCAGTGTAAGAGTAAGTTTAAGTTCATAGACCTTGGCATGGGAGACTACCAAATGGATTCCTTCACAAAAATGCCAATCTTGCCTAGGTCTTATGGAAAACCTTCACTTGAGAGGAAACCTTCATCCTCAACTATGACCTTGTTTGGAAAGTTTGTAGAGTCCTCAGTACCTATTCATGAGGAGAAAGAGGAGGTAGCCATTAGAGATTGGATTTATAGAGAAGAAAAGTATCAACACAACGAGAATTTTGTGCCATCTCCTAAAACCTATGGGAGAGGGTATACTTTGTTTAAAAACATGGGATACCTAGGTCATGGCCCTCTCAGTCACAGGTTAGATGCCAAGGCTGAACCACTCAACCATGCTCTTTTTGGTCATAGGACTAAGTCAATAGTTGGCCTAGGCTTTTATCATGAAAAGAAGACAAGTATCCCTATCCTAGCTGTGACGGATAGTGATAGTGACTTAGATTATACACCTAATCTTCAAAACTAGCAAGACATGATTGATGATTGGGTGCCTTCCACCAATCTCCTTTGGGGAGATTCAAATGATTTAGCCACTAAAAATACAAACACTAGAGAAGGTGATACCCTTCACAATCTCAAAGCTTCTACATCAAGGCATCCCAAGCCTTCTTGGTGTAAACATCCCAGCAGAGATTCAAAAATAGATTCACATGAGTTCAAGTGGGACTCTCTTTTAGATGAAACAGTTGATTTGGACATGGATGTTGTTCATACCTATAGTACTCAACCCGATGTGACCAACGAGCCTAGTCTAGGACTAGAGGATTGGACTCCTCGAATTGCCTTAGTGGATGATGCTTCGTTTGGTAGGACAAGTCCTAATTCGGGTATCTTAGAAGGAGACTTGACAGATCCTAACTGTGTGATCACCAGAGATAATGCCTTTCGTATCAATAATGTTGAACTAGTCATTGAACTACCCCTTGTAAACCATCATTTGATTGATTGGTCACAACTTTGTCAAGAGCCTCGGCTCCTCACTTTTCACAATAACTACAAGATAGCCTGCTACTTGAATGCTCTTGAACCCGTAGTCTCTTCCACCAGTGAGCCTACAATGAGTATGATGGAGCCAGATATTAAGTACCTCAGTTGAAAAATAAAACAAAAAAAATAAAAGAGAAATGGTTCTGATGGCGAAAACCACTTTGTGGCGGTGTCAGAACCCAAAATAGTAAAAATAAAAGATGTATCCAAAGATGAAAACCTCTTTGAGGCACCTAAGGATGGGGTACTTAATAACCTGCCGAGTTATTTCCAAGACAGGTCATCAGTTCTTATTGAGCCTACACAACCAGTAAATTTGAATATGGAAGAGGCTCCACAAGTGATACATCTAGCTCAGTCTCTGTCAGTGCAAGAAAAAGAGGCATACACAAAGTTCTTACAAAAGAAGAAAATCAATTTTGCTTGGACATATTCAGACATGCCAGGGCTTGACACTAATCTCATTATGCATCACTTATCTATAGCTCCAGGAATTAAACCAGTAAAATAGAAGTTGAGGAAAATGCATCCTCACATAGCTCTCCTTGTTAAGGCTGAGTTAGAAAAGCTCTTAGGAGCAGGATTTATTAGAGCTATCGACTATGCCGAGTGGATCTCAAATATTGTTCCAGTTTCAAAACATGATGGGTCCATTCATGTATGCACATACTTTAGAGATCTTAACAAAGCTTTCCCAAAGGATGAATTTCCACTCCCTAACATAGACATGATAGTGGATATGACTGCGGGCTATGAGATATACTTTTTAATGGATGGTTTTTCTGGTTATAACCAAATAAAAATAGCTCCCGAGGATCAAGAAAAGACAACCTTCACATGTGCATGGGGAACCTATTGTTGGAATGTCATGCCATTTGGATTAAAAAATGTAGGAGCCACATACCAAAGAGCTATGACCACAATATTTCATGATATGATGCATAAAAACATGGAGGATTATGTGGATGATACCTTGGCCAAGTCTAAGAAAAGGGATACACACCTAGAAGATTTGGAAGTAATTCTAGATCGAATGTAGCAATTTTAGTTAAGATTGAATCTGAAAAAGTGTGCATTTCGGGTTACCTCAGGTAAACTTCTAGGATTCATAATTTCAGCCAAAGGAATAGAGGTGGATCTCGAAAAGGTTCAAGCTATATTAGATATGCCACCTCCTAAGAACATTAGTCAGATGAGAAGTCTTCAAGGATGACTCCAATCCATACGAAGGTTTATTTCATAGCTTGCAGATAGAGCACAACCATTAACAAGACATTGCATAAGGGAGCCACATGTGCTTGGAATGAGGATTGCCAAAAGAGCCTAGATCAAATAAAGCAATACTTGGCTAATCCTCCAATCTTAATGCCTCCTATCCTAGGAAAACCATTAATTTTGTACATCTCAGTGATAGAATCTTCCTTGGGGGCATTGTTGGCTCAACTTGATGATACTGGGAAGGAAAGAGCCATCTACTACATTAGTCATACTCTAGTATCTTATGAGATCAATTATAATAGTATTGAGAAGTCTTGTCTTGCGGTAGTGTTTGCTTCCCAAAAGTTGCGACACTACATGCTTGCCCATACTATACATCTTGTTGAAAAAATTGATCCTCTTAAGTATTTGCTTAGTAAGGCTACTCTCACAGGTAGACTTGCTAAGTGGATGATGGTTTTGTCAGAATTTGATATAGAGTACATTGAGTGTAAGGCTATAAAAGGGCAAGCTATCGCTGATCAACTGGCTGATTTTCCCATTCAGGACAGTATGCCCATTCAAGTTGAATTTCTAGATGAGCACATAATGTACCTTACTATAAGAACATGGAAGATGTTCTTTGATGGCTCTTTCATGCATAATGGTTCAGGAGCTGGAGTGTTGTTTGTCTCCCCTCATGGGTGTACTATTCCCAAGTCCTATAAATTATTGTTCCCATGCACAAACAACATTGCTGAATATGAGGCCTTAACCAATGGATTGAAAATGGCCATAGAATGGGGAATTACAGAGCTGCATATCTATGAGGATTTGCAATTGATAATAAACTAAGTTAATGAGGAATATCAAATAAAGGATGACAAACTGATACCCTATAAGAAGATGGTTGATTCATTGCACCGATACTTCACCTTTGTTACATTTAAACAAATCCTTAGAGTAGAGAACAAAGTAGCTGATTCTATGGCTACATTGGCCTCCATTCTTCAAGTAGAGCAACATGAATCCAGATATGAATTCTTGGTGGAAGAGCTACGTCACCCAATTTTTGACTCCTCAGAAAGCCATGTCATCTATACCTTGGTTAGTCGTGAGTCATCCCGCTATGGTGCCATTCACTCATATCTCTGTGATGGCATCATCCCTAAAACCTTTAATCGCTCTAAAAGAAGAAACCTTGTCTATAATGCCTCTCACCATACCCTTATCTTTGGTGATTTGTATAGGAGGGGTTTAGATGAGACACTTCTTAGGTGCTTGGAAAAGGAGGAATCTGACCAAGCGTTAGTAGACATCCATGAGGGTATTTGTGGAGGACATTCTAATGGTCTTGCCATGGCCCGAAGGTTGCTTAGGGTGGGGTATTATTGGCCCACAATGCAGATGGATGCTATAGCTTTTGCAAAATCATGTGAAAAGTGTCAGAAACATGGAAACCTGATTCTTGCTCCAGGTAGGGAGCTTATTCCTTCTATTTCTCATTGGCCATTTCAGTGATGGGCCTTTGACCTTGTTGGGAAGATTCATCCCAACTCATCAGGTGGACATAAATTCATTATTACTACTACTGACTACTTTACCAAATGGGTAGAAGCCGTTCCACTGTTTGTTGCTTTAGGGAAGACAATTTCTTTATTCATCTTGAATCACATCATCTATCGATTTGGGATACCTTCTGAGATAATCACTGACAATGGAGGTCAGTTCAAAAATAAGGACCTTACACACCTCTATAAGAAATTCAAGATAAAATAGCATTGGTCCTCCATTTACTTCCCACAAGGAAATGGACAAGCAGAGGCTTCTAATAAGACCATTCTCAAGATTCTCCACATAACAGTTCACAAGAATGGTCAAGACTGGCACTTACAGATCAATCTAGCCTTATGGGCTTACAGAGTGAGTATACGTACTCCCACAAGGGCTACTCCTTTTTCCCTCACTTATGGCGCTGAAGTAGTATTACCTTTAGAAGTAGAGATCCCTTCACTTAGAGTCTCTCTCAAAGGTTTGATAACAGATGATGATTATTGTGCCATGAGGTTACAAGACTTAGAACTTCTAGATGAGAAGCACAAGGCCTCATTTGATCATATGAGAGTGTATCAGAAGCATATGTCAAAGGCATTCAACAAGAAGGTTCACCCTAGAGAGTTTCAAGTGGGTGATCTTGTTTTATGAGAGAATCCTAAGAACCAACAAAATAGAGAGCAAAAGGGTAAGTTTGAACCTAATTGGCTTGGGCCATATGTCATCACAACTACTTTTGGGACAGGTGCTTACTTGTTATCTGATGAGGATGGAGGACAGCTCCCTGATCCCATCAATGTTTTGCACCTCAAGAAGTTCTATCCGTGATGCCTATTTAGTCTGGGGGCATCCTTTGTACATATTTTATGATCCTGAGAAAATACCAAAAAAATTCATATATGATGCTGAAAAAATCCTAAAAAGCATTTAAAGTCTTGAAAAAAAAATTAAAAAAATCAAAACAAATAAAATAATAAATAAAAAAAATAAAAAGTCAAAAAATTCAAAAAAATAGAAAAAGTGTCTTGGTGAAAACCTAGAAATAGGCGCCTTGGTAGCAAAAATATCAAAATAATGAAAAAATAAAAAAAATCTCCAAGTGGTGAAAACCTGGAAATAGGTGCTACTTGAGACCTTGGCACCCTTGTCTTTTAGCATGCATCCTTGACACTTAGCCATTCTCCATCATGACTTGACCTTATTTGACTTGGTCTAGAATCGGTCTTTATTTTTGTCTAGGGGGCATACTTGTTAGCATAGGTCCTTTAGGTGCGTTTGTCTCTTAGGGCATTTCACAAATAGGTGTTTTTCAACACCACCCCAAACTGTGTTTTTCAACACTACCCTAGCGTCGAGTGTTTCTCAACACTTATCAGATGTCTTACCCACTAGTCTAAGTATGATGGGATATCTCTCATTAGCAAATTTGATACTCAAAGTTTGACTCTATGACCAACACACACGCACTTAAACAATCAACTCAATTGAGATATGTTGACTTTATTTTTCTTTGTGTGCTTTCTATGAGGATTTCTTTGATGAGTGGTCTCTCCCTAAGAAGTTTTTCGATGATGCATAGCTAGAAGACTTAGGGTATGAGAACATGTTTTTATTTGCTTGTGGGTATATTTTGTTGGTCCTAATTGTCATTAGCATTTATGCTTGATCCACTTGACACCTAGAATCTACAAAGTATTATCCTTGACTGTTCTCGAGTGCATGCTTATAGCCATCCTGACTTTCATGTGTCTTGATACAAGCATAATCTCGCCATAATAAACTTAGGTAATCTCACTGCACTAGTCATCTTGACCTACATATCTTTGGTGCCTAGGTGGGTTTCCCACATCTCTATCTGATATAGATCATATTCATACTCACATAGTCATACTAGTGTGTATTGTATGATCTTATGATGCTACCAATAATGCTCGATGATGATAATTAGATGTCTATAAGCGTTGTGACCTTGCAAGTCAACCACTTTTCATAGTAGCTTGCATTTCTAGGTTCATGTTAGATTAGTTTTGCACCTTGCATATGGAGAGAGCTCTCCTTTTATCTTTCGTGGACTAGTCATTCAGCTGTGCTCGCCTTTCACTTCTTCTCGATCATGTCTTTCGATCCTTGTCTCACATCACATCCTTCTCTTCCTAGCATTTTGACTTTTTGACCTAATTTTCAAAATCTCTCAGAATTGCATGAAAATTGCACCCCTAACTAATTTCGATGTCCTGGATCCATTTTCAGACTCAAAATCAAAATCTAAGTTCATCTTGATAGTCAAAATTGCATTTCAAATTTCACCTTCTTCTGCGCAGTTGGTTGACCATTTGAGGCCTGATCCTTTGATTGTCACTGGGGCATCTTCATTTCTTCCCCCCCCCATCTCTTCCAAACTCCTAGTCTTTCATTTATTTTCATTCGCTTCATCTCTCTGAGGTTTGACTTTATCTTTATCCTATATCTTTCTCAGTCAAACTGGGGCATATCTTCACTGCTTGATGGTTATCCTATCATGTTTCATCTTCGATTATGATTTCTAGTGCTTTGATCAAGTTTATTAGTTTGCTGTTCTCTTCTACCTGATTTTGATTTCAATTCTGAGGGGGCAGTACCTATCAGCTTTAATCTTTGATTCAAATTTATCATTAAGTTCAGCTTGAGATTCTTATTTTGAGACTTGACTATCACTTAACAGCAATGGTGTTGATCTTGCCTTTCAGCTAGCTTATGCTTATGCTTGTCCTAATGTGTTCCCATTCGTCGAACACACATCTGGGTTGTTTTGTGATCCCAAATCGATCTCACACTTCAATTTTATTCTTTGACCACATGTGATCCTGAGTTGACCTCACATTAGTCAAAGAGGGGCAAATTTATGCACCCTAAAATGGTCGCCTAGACTTTGGACCCCCATTTAGCAATTTATCAAATCCCTGAATCAATATTTTTAAAAATCAACATTTTTCAATTATATCAATTTCCTTGATCAAATCTTATTTTATCATTTTTGATTATTTGCCTTGGGCTAACCATTTTATCCTAAAGTATTTTATTTATTTAAAAGGAATATTTCCTCCCCTTTTAATAAATAAAAAAGCCCCCACTTTTCCTCTTATCCTAAGTTGCACAAATAAAGCATTATTTCTATTTTACAAAAAGGGAAAAAACACTTTTTGTCTCATATGGACACAAAAGTCAACTCTTATTTTCTCATTAGAGGATACTTGTGCACATGGATTGCTCCTCTTTGATGCTCCACCCTTGATTAAATCTTTTGCCTCTTAATCTCCATGGTCCATTCCTTTTCATTTCTTATAAAAGAAGAGCTCTCTTCTTCATTTTAGGTCATTCACTTTTATGCTAACTTTATGCTGCAGGAATTCTTGAAGACTTTGAAGTTTTTTGGAGATAATTGTTGCATCACATCTTGGCTTTCTTCATTGCTTCATAGTTTAGTTTTCATTCTTGCATAGTAGCTTCATATTTCATGCTTTCATAGTTTAGATTTCCTTTTATGCTTTAGAATAACTCATCTAGTTTAATAGGAGGGATTGTAAGACTTGTACTTTCCTTTCATAGCCTAGTTTGCACTTTCATTTTCATAGCATAGCTTGCATATTTGCATACTCATATTAATCTAGCTTGCATTGCATTGCATTCATAGTGATTCTTGGAGATATTGGCATTCTTGCCCTTGTCTTCACTTGAATCTCTCATTGTGTGGTTGACTAGCAAGGTCATTAAGTTTATTAGCTCTAGCTGAGAGCAGTTTTACAATCTTGCAACTCCATACATAAAGAGCTCTAGGTCGCTATTGAAGGTTTCCCTTTCATGGATTTCTTTTGATGTAATGACTTAGAGAAGTGCACTACTTTTGTGTGTACAAATATTACAAAGCTTTATTTTACATCAGTTCCTAACATAAAGACTGAGTAGAAGTCCAATATGCATAATTAAAGATGCATTAGGACACATCTGAGCAAAATAAAATATTTCTTTTGATGCCAAGTGATAGTATTCTGATCGAGATATTAGCGTATGCCGAGAACCTGTTATGGTTGAGATGCTATAAGTACTGAGCTGTGTCGTAATGGTTATTTTGACTGAGTTTATGTTAACCGAGGTTAGCATGAGTTAGCCAAGACAACTGTAATATTCCACTTACAAATTCTGTACGGAGCATTTATGAGGCCCTAACTTCACTTTTTGGAATCTATAAAGTGGAAAGTTTCCATTCATTTCATTTCACCTAGTGATTTGAGATTTCTTTGAGTGATTCCAATCGTGAACAATTAGTTTATCAAGTCGATTCCAAATCTCTACAGTGTGCTATCGGCAAAAATCATTTGCAAGATACTTATGAGAAAAAGGTACATACCGAGCAAACATTTCTTTCCAAAATTTTATAATTTGAAATGGCATCATCATTTGCTACAATGAAGAAACAAGGGATGGAGGTTTTCAATGTGCAATTGGTAAGGAATGAGGTTTGCAAGCCACAAATCTTTAAGACAATTTCGGAATCCGCAATTAAAGGAGATTTGAATTGAGCCCTATCTTTAATTCTGGAAAATGTGCCGATGATGAATGACATTAGGTCATGTTATATGTGTAAAATTGGGGAAATTGGAGATTACAAGATCAGGGAGGCATATGACAAGTTATGTGTCAATGGAGTGTTGAAGCCGGAGTATAAATCAGTTGCCAAGCAAGGGTTAGTGCATGCCCTAGATTTCTCATAGAATTTTAAGGTTGAATGGATAAAAAATGTGTTGAGTCTAGTACATGACATGCAACTATGGCTGGAAGATGGACCAGTGAAGATAATGAAGGAAATGATCCAACGAGTCACTGGTTACCCTTCGATTCAAGGAAAGTAAACAATGAAGTGTTCGAGCAAAGAGGAGATATAGGAAAACACACAAGTTGTATGGAACAAATAAGGTATGATGATCTCTACCATTACAGATCCAGAGATTGACTTTACTGTTAGGGTTATCTCACACAAGTTATACCAATCTAGTCAGTTGGATAGTGTCCCCTATATGGTAGTGGACCAGGCATGGAAAATCATTAAGAAAGGGCACACATATGATCTTGCCAAGCTCCAGCTAACTCAGCTTGCCGAGAACCTCAACTTAATCCAGATTGCAAAGAACTTAATGTGTAAGTTTGGCTCTTTTCTAATCTGCCTATTCTTTTATGTAAAGAAGAGTTTTCCTACTCATGGAGGTGTGATATGGGATAAGAAGAAACCCATTACTGTGCAAATCAGTGAGTTCATAGGTCAGATAGGAGGTAGCTTTAATGGAGTAATGGACAATTATTTTGTTGAGTTTAAAAAGAAAATGAGGAAGAGGAGCAGAATTCCTATGTCATTAGTTGAGAAGTACAGTAATGATATATGTTTTCTAGTTGACACAAATTTCACATATGCACAAGTAGTCCTTCCTAGGGTTTCATGGCTCATGCCACTACCCTATGAAATTTATATAGATGAAGCTACTACTGCCATCAAAGCCCTCTTAGCCAAAGAAATTGATAGCAAAACACCCTATTTTGGGACATATGAGGAAGCCAAATCAAAAATATCTTTAGGTTTAACTCCTACAACCTTAGAGAGGAAGAGAAAGAAGATAGTGAAGAATGTAGAGAAGCATGTGAAAGAATCAGACAAGGATGCTCCACTAGAGTTAACCCAAGTTTTGGGAGAAGACAAACCAAGAGAATCTAGTGACAGTGAAGAAGAAGAAGAAACTCAAGTAGAAGAGAAGAAAGGAAAGAAACCAATAATTTTTGAGCCTCCAACCAAGAAAAGAATACTAAAACCTAGAGTGTCTTCGACACCTGTGTTGAGGCCTAGAACAAGGGGAACACTTGCTGAAACTCCTAAGGTATCCCCTGCTTCCAGTAAGTGAAAACCTGCACAACCTAAGGCCATACTGAGTAAGGGAAACAAAAGACCTAGAAGGAAACTTGTATTGGTACAAGAAGATGATGAAGAAACTGAAAGCGATGAAGAGGTGAAGAAGAAGATTACACTACAAGATGCTAAATCTACTGTGGATGAAATATGCCACAAGATCAAAAACTCTACAGGACTGGATGACTTGAAAGAATTGAAATTTGGAAGTTTGAGTGAAGGAGAGAAAGAGAAAGTAGAAGATGCTATTCTTGAAATGCTTTGTACTTTCAAGATGTTACCCATTCAGTTGGAGAATCGAATCCCAAAGGAGTTGAGCAACAGGGTTGCACAAAAATGGGAATATGCCCTAAATACTAAAAAAAAAATAAGGGAGAGCACTTTAGCACAAGTGGAGTCAAGTCTCACCCCTGCCAACATCAGAAAAACCATGGAGAAATATCGAGAAAAATTTGACCCTAAGCTTAGAACTTATCTAATCCTTCAACACAAGGTTGAGGATGTAGTATAGGAAAGTATCAAAATTTGGAAGATAATATATGGATTGTTGATTGACAAAGATGAAGGTGCTAGTACATCTAAGGATGCTGAGCCTAAAATAGAACAAAGTGTAATGGAATCATCCATTCCAGAGATAGAAGCTCCCAAGGTAGAATAAATTCAGAAGGAACCTAAAGTGCACATTGTGGATATCATAGAGGATACACTAGTTAAGAATCTGGTATTAACTGAGGAAGACATACAGGCTGAGACAGCTAAAGATACATCTTTGCCTAGGAGTAACCCAGTACTTTTGCAAGTCAAAGGTTATCTGGCAATTGATGCGACACCAACTGGTAACACTACCCCCGCCAAATATGAAGTTGTTACAGTTGTTCCATTAGCTGGTACCAGTACTACTGAGAAACCAGAGAAGCCGACACCAGTTACTCAACCAACATCTGTCGAGGAGATTCACTAGGAAAAAGAGGAACAGACAACAGAAAAAATTACTAGTTCTTATGTGGAGAATAAGGGAACTAAGGGAAACCAAGGAAAAGACAAATTTAATGAGGTTCAAGAGCCTACAGAACAAGAAGCAATACAAGCTCTTGTACAGATGTCAAGTGGGAGCACACCGAAGAGAGCACCCAAGCAGAAAATGGAAGTCTTCTCACTTGAGGTAACCATTGATGAAGTTATTACTATTCCTAAATGGGATACTAATAACTTATCCTATGAGAAAATACAAATATTGAAAGATTTATTGTTGAGGAAAAGTAGACAAGAAGAATTGAGAAGAGAACGTCAGCAGAAATAGGTTCTGTATGCAATCAAAGATATATTTACTGATGTTTATGAGTTATCAGATGTAAATAGTTCCGCTCCCATATTGGAACAACTTGTAGATATTGTTCAAAAGGTAACTAATGACACATGTTGCGCTAGTGATAAATTGTTTGAGTGGTTGAAAAGAAAGTTTGAGACCAAAATGCTAGAGAAAGTATCTGTCGAGATTGCAGTTAAATAGGTTGCACTTTCTACTTTGGTAGTGGAGAACGAAGAAGTCATTATCAATATCAACTCTCTGCGCACCAAATTGTGTAATATTGAACAATTCACTGAGGAGAATCAACGTTTGATTGATCAAATGTAGCAAGAACTTAAAATCACAAGTCAGTCTTTAAGTGTTGATCTGAACCATAGTTCCAATCATTATGTCAAGATAATGCATACTCAAGGAAAGATAGTCGAGCTAATGGCTAATGATGGAAAGATTAGATCTCACCTACTTTCTATGCAAACAATTTTAATACCTCACTTGGAGGCATTATAGAGAAAGTTGGTCAAGGCTAAAGAATTAACTAAGAGGGATCCGAATTTGTCTACTGCCGAGAGTCTAATCAATCTAGCTGCCAAGCTAGAAGTGCAGTCTGAAGTGTTAACTATTGTTGCTGGAGGATGGGAAACTGCACTACACATGGTTATGATGCTCCACAAACCATTTCTGGAGAAACATTTTGAGATCCCCACTCTAGATGACATTCATCATGTCAAAATCAAGGGGGAAGTAAAATCATGACATGACAAAGAGGGAGGTAACAAATTTTTTTGTAAATTTTTGCATGTACATATATCTCAGGGGGAGTATTTTTGTAAAGGGAGATGTAATGTCATGACAAAGTGTTTTTGCCACTAATGTCAAAGGGGGAGATTGTAGATCTCTATAGTTTTTTTGACTATTAGTGACTCACACTTAGTCATATATCTAAGCAATGATGGTCGGTCATCACTGTGATCGAGTCATTATGTAAAGGCAGAGCTATGTAATGTTTACTTACTGAGTAGTAGTACTGCCGAGTAAACTCATGGTCACTATGTATTGTAGTAGTATACCAAGTCTAGTTCTACCAAGTCTTGTATATAATGATTATTGAGCACCAGAGTTATCAACATATGCCAAGTATAGTGAATGCCGAGTATCAAAAATTGCATTTTTTGAGTTAGCCAGAGAATGACATAAGAGTTTGTTTTGGCACAGTGATCGAGGTAAATAGTTTTGGCCGACATCCATGTTTTGAATTTTGTCTATTGAGATAATTATGGAGGTAATTACACATCTACTTAGTAATCATTGATCCCTATGCTATACCTAGAGCCAATCAGAAATTAGTAAGACCTAAGCGGAAAAAGGAATTAATCTAGCCATAGATCTTGAATAAGTAAAATGTTTTTGTTGATTATATAAGGTCAAGATCTTAACCCTAAAATGTAGTAGCAAGGGATAGCGAATGTGAAGGGTATAAGAAGATAGGTATGATTAAGAAAAGTGAAGTATTCAGAGATAGAGTTTAGTGACTAAGCTAAGCAGTGAAAGCACATAAAAGAGATAGATATGATAAATGAGACCAACATCACATAGTAAAGAGAAGATTTGTTAGCTGCATATAGTGCAAACTAAAAGATCAGGTACTGAGTCATTCTAGCCAGTGTATCAAGGTAAATCTCTTAACCGAGTAGTCCTAACAGACTTTTTGTAATCTCTTAACTGAGTGCTTACTTTATTGTAAGTTTCAAATCCTTTTACAAGGTAGATTGTATAAGTCTTTTAGCTTTTAATAGAGTAGACCCCTCACAAGGTAGATCAAGTTTTGATCAAATTTTGTAAGCCCTAACAGGCAAATTTATTACTGCAATAGTGAAGATTTGTGGGTGTCATCCTCACCCCAATTTTACCTTTGAAGGGTTTCTGGGTAACCAAAATCTCTATGTTTTGAATGTTTTCATGGATAATGTTTTAGTTTGTTAGTCATTTGATTATGTTCAAAATGGGTGATGCTATACAAAAGTTTTATTCATATGTGAATGGTTTAGTAGGTGATTTCTGATTCACCCCCCCTCTCAGTATCACATTTCCCAATTATGTTTCCAACAGTTATTCACTATTTTGAAATGTTGACTGTGGTTATCAAATGGAAAAAATAGAAAAAAAAAATTGTACATGAATTTTTTTTTCACAAAATGGATAGTACTATGTTTCAACATTCAAGAAAAATTGTACACAATTTTTTTTTTTCAAGAAACATAGTACTATCCAAAATATGTCTTTAAAGTTTATTTCTAATGATTATGATGATGTTGATGTTGATGTCTATAATTTATTTCACTTACTGATGCTTGCCTAGATTGAATTTTGAATTGCCAGGATGGAGAACGCTTTCAAAGTTTAGGGTCTGTTCCACATGATACTCTTAGTTATAGCTCAAATGCAACTCAACATATTTTTGATGCTGGGCAACTCATTCACAGGTGAAATTTAATGCTATGAATCTTGGCATTGTTAATGTTGTTACTTTTCCTCACGTTTCATATTTGTGAAAATGTTTCTTGGCACTATCTTCTTTTTCAATTCCTATATCTGTAACTTTTTAGATCATTAACTTAAGCATTACATGTCTTTGTTCAAAGTTTATTCTAACACTATATTATATCTTATTCTTATTACAATGTTCTTTGTTGTGGGGTAGGAGGTCAATCTTCATTGTCTTCATTATGGGGGACAGTGAAGATTTCTCTGACAAATAGCAGGTCTTCTTTAGTATCTTATAATAACATGCTAAACTGATAAAGGTGTTATGGGCATTTAATCTACAATTAATAATAGATTAAGCATATTATTAATGTGCTTAATGTTTCATTTAAATGAATTTAACACAAAAAACAAATTTACAAAACTGAACCATTGACATGTTTACAACAAAGATGTGTTGAGGATTTTGCTCCTTGTTTAATGTTAACTGTTCCTACACAATCTACTCATGCAACAGTGGAATTCTATGTGGAAGGGATGGTTGATAGTGTCTCTTGAGGGAAGGGGGATTGTGAAAGACTTGTTATCATTGTATTGTGTATTTCCAATATGTTTGGATGCAAGGCAGACTAGGAGAATGAAGGATCACTCACTGATTGCATGATAATCTAGTTTTGAAGGGTCACTGGTTGAGAAGATAGTCAAGGTCCAGACGATTGGGCCATTGGAGGACCCTATTTCTTTGTATTAATTGCTATTCAAATTGGATGCATGGATTTCTTGTGAATTATCAGCTGCTATGTATTCTGCAACTGCATCTGTAAATCTGCATATACTTCTCTAGGGTTGTAAGCCACTTAGAGATCAAAATAGAGAAACTAAATCAAAATCATTCTTTGTCCTATTTCCTTTTAACAAAGTCTCAAATATCAATGATACAATACACTTGATGCCCTAAGTTATCAATACAAATGACACCTAGCTAGAATCTCACGGGCTGTCCATTTGATAACCGCAGTCAACATTTCAAAAAAATGGATATCCTTGAGCACAAGCACCAATAACATCAAATAATGGAGTTAAAGCATGGGCTAAGTCATGACACCAGTAGAATGCGGTCATTTCAGTGGCAAAAATATACAATGGCATCCTTAAACGTGCCAGTAATATCAACAAACATGAATCCAAACATTTGAAAACCAATGACATGTTTACAACAAAGGTCTAATAGAAGTCCCAAAAATTCTTAAACATACTTTATCTAATATGATGAATTATTAAACAATTAAGGTTGGAGTAGACATAGTTATCACACATTTTTTGTGTGTGGTACAAGGAAGATTTGGCTAGGTCAAATCTTCCTTCGTGCTAACAGTCTACAGAATTAGACCTTTATTAACAATTGATCATATCAGATAACTAGTATGTTTAAGAATTGTTGGGACTGGTCCTTTGGTGTTGTAATATCCCAAAAATGGGCTATAAGTTCATTAATCTCCTATATCAACAAATTGAACAAAATCAACATCGAAGTCCTAACCTAAGGCACATCTAAACATCATCAAATCCTAATTGATTATCCTAAATTCTGCATCAAAGAATATTCCTAGTAATATTCCTAATTTATCTAATTATCTTTAATTTAATGATTATTTGGCGATAAATCACATTTATCCTAAGTTTGATTAATTGAATATTGATGCAGGAGCATCCCAGGGTAGTTGGCTATCCTGCATGTTTGGGAGATTTGATGGAGTTGTGTGGACTTATTTTCATATGTGAGGGGTTTGGTAGAGTTGGTTAAACCTACTTGGGTCTTGAGTAATTGGTTATGATGTATTTAATGGAACTTGGCATGGTCTTGGTTGCTCAGCATGGCCTAGGAGGAGTTTGGTCTTGCTTAGGAATTTAGTGCCTATTACAGGTCATATAAGTAATTTTCCACAAAGAGTTAGAGGCTAAAAATTTCAAGGATTAAAGAGGGCCTATATTTCTTCCTACGGTTTAAAGAACGAGTTCTAATTCATCTAGAGCTAGGAGATATCATCATTTTACTAAGACATCTATTTTGGACATTTAATTGTTGTTGTTGGCCGACTTGTGGCATTTAATTTATGTATTTTGTATTTAATTTACATTCAGGGCTGACCTGTGGCTTAGATTGGTATAAGTAGGGGTTGTGGGGGAAGTCTTTAGGCATCATTCATCCATCTTGGAGAAGAGGAAGAGGTAGAGGAGAGAGTTTTGAGAGGAGCTAGTGGCTGTGGCTTGGGAAACAAGGGGATTGCTTGGTGGGCTTGCGAGCACAAGTTTAGATCTTCCTTGGGGGTTCCTACCAGTGGTGGATCTAGGCTAGCTAGGGTTTGGTTTGGATCTTGTGAGATCTTGTGGAGTTTCTATTGTATTTGCATTGTATTTGGCCGTAACCCAGAAGGCCTTACAGCCGGGCATGTTGGATGAAAATATGATGATTCTATTATGAGTATTGGCATTGTGTGGATCTATATCTCTGTATTGTTATTATATTCTATTGTGGGGTTATTTGCTAGGGGCTAGGACATCTCCATCAAGGATTCTCCTACCTTGCACTGCATCAAGTGGTATCAGAGCCAAGGTTGGATCTAGTTGGTGATTTTTTGCAGAGGGTTTGCAAAGATCTTGGAAGATGCCTCCGAGAAGATTGGACCCTAGGGCAATTGATGACCTTACTGATACTGTGGAAGAAAGAATCTCAGAGAAGATTAAGGCTCAAATAGAGGAGGTTAAAGCTAGTCTTAGATCTAAGATGGAGCTGATGAAGAGTGATATGATTGCTGAGATTATAAGTGCCTTGGGTGGTATACCTAGGCATGTGGGTACTAAAGATGGTTATGAGGAAGCTGCTGAAGACTTTGAGACTACTAGATCTAATGGTAGAGCTGAGCAAGATGAGAGACCTAGAGGAAATAGGATTGTTTAGTTTGATAGATCTGGACCTCAGTTGAAGCTAAAGCATAAGATGGAGGTTTCTAATTTCTCAGGTACTTTGAATGCTGAAGACCTGATTGATTGGATTGGTGAATTGGAAGACTATTTTGAACTTGAGGATATTGAAGATCCACTCAGAGTGAAGATAGCACAGACCAAGCTAAAGGGACATGCTGCTCTTTGGTGGAAAGAGTTACAGCGAGATAGAGAAGAGGAGGGTGAAATGAAGATCACTAGATGGAGATTGATGGTGACTAAACTGAAGGCTAAGTTCATTCCTACTGATTATGAACTTGAGTTGTTTAAGAGGTTGCAGAATTTAAAATAGAAGGATATGACTGTGAAAGATTATACAGAGGAGTTTTACAAGTTGACTATTCATTCTGGACATAGAGAATTGTCTAAGGAGAAGGTGGCTAGGTACATTAATGGTTTGAGATTCAATATTCAGGATGAGGTTGGTATGCTGAATATTTCTTCAGTTGAGGATGCCTACCAGTATGCTTTGAGGGCTGAAGAAAAGTTGAAGAGGAAGAATCAAGGTGGTTCCCGAGGGAAGGAGAAGCAAGATTATTCGGTGAAACCAAATGCAGAAGCTGAACCAAAACTTGTTGATCAAAAGCAAAGGATAGGTCAATGTGAATTTAAGGGTACTTGTTTCAAATGTCATGAAGAAGGGCATAGAGCTTATTAGTGTCTGCGGAAGGATGGTGATAGAAGATCTACTATTGTGGATGAGGTTGAAGACCAAGAACCTGAGCAAGGAGAGAGTTTGCTAGCTCAGTGAGTACTGATGGGTCAAAGGACATGGGAATCTTGTCAAAGGACTAATTTATTTAGGACTTTTTTTAAGTCTGGTGACAAAGTCTGTAATGTGATTGTGGATGGTGGTAGTACTGATAACCTTGTTGCTGAGGAGATGGTTCAGAAACTTGGTTTGAAAAGAACAAGACATCCTTATCCTTATAGGATTGGTTGGTTGCAAGGTGAGCATGCTTTGGAAGTAAGGGAGCAGTGCCTTGTTGGTATCCAGATTGGGCAGTATAAGGATCGAGTGTTGTGTGATATTGTGGACATGAACAGTTGTCATTTGTTGCTTGGTAGACCTTGGCAGTATGATTGTAGGGCTATGCATGATTGTGTCAAGAATGTGTTTACAATTGTGAAAGATGGTAGGAAGCATTCCCTAATTCCCTTGCAAAAGGAAGAGGTTGGTAGAAGGAACCTGAGCATTGGTAGCCGAGTTGAGTTGGAAGAATCTGAAAGGGTTAGAGATAAGCGTGGGCAGCAAACCTGTGAGACCTCGAGTATGGATACGAAGAAGCAATAATGAAACAAGGGAAAGATTGTGCAAGTTGAAGACTTGGAGGACATGTATGTGAAGAACCATTTAGGGATTTATGTGTTGAATCCCAGACGATGTTCTTCTAGCTATTGAGAACATCTTTTCGCACCTGGGAAGTCTGATGCAGGAGCATCCCAGGGTAGTTGGCTATCCTGCATGTTTGGGAGATTTGATGGAGTTGTGTGGACTTATTTTCATATGTGAGGGGTTTGGTAGAGTTGGTTAAACCTACTTGGGTCTTGAGTAATTGGTTATGATGTATTTAATGGAACTTGGCATGGTCTTGGTTGCTCAGCATGGCCTAGGAGGAGTTTGGTCTTGCTTAGGAATTTAGTGCCTATTACAAGTTGTATAAGTAATTTTCCACAAAGAGTTAGAGACTAAAAATTTCAGGGATTAAAGAGAGCCTATATTTCTTCCTACGGTTCAAAGAATGAGTTTTAATTCATCCAGAGCTAGGAGATATCGCGCTTTTACTAAGACATCTATTTTGGACATTTAATTGTTGTTGTTGGCCGACTTGTGGCATTTAATTTATGTATTTTGTATTTAATTTATATTCAGGGCCGACCTGTGGCTTAGATTGGTATAAGTAGGGGTTGTGGGGGAAGTCTTTAGGCATCATTCATCCATCTTGGAGAAGAGGAAGAGGTAGAGGAGCGAGTTTTGAGAGGAGCTAGTGGCTGCGGCTTGGGAAACAAGGGGATTGCTTGGTGGGCTTGAGAGCACAAGTTTAGATCTTCCTTGGGGGTTCCTACCAGTGGTGGATCTGGGCTAGCTAGGGTTTGGTTTGGATCTTGTGAAATCTTGTGGAGTTTCTATTGTATTTGCATTGTATTTGGCCGTAACCTGGAAGGCCTTACAGCCGGGCATGTTGGATGAAAATATGATGATTCTATTATGAGTATTGGCATTGTGTGGATCTATATCTCTGTATTGTTATTATATTCTATTGTGGGGTTATTTGCTGGGGGCTAGGACATCTCCATCGGGGATTCTCCTGCCTTGCACTGCATCAAATATTTTCATATTTAATTAATTAGATTTAATTCTGCCACTAGATTATTAAGTTGAATTTAATTATATTTATTCCTAAGTATTATTATTCAAATTTGACAATAAATCAAAATTCCTATTATTAATTGATTAAATTCTTATTTAATTAATTAAAGCAAGTTGTCATATTTAATGATATTATTTTTGAATAAAAGTTTGATTAAATGATTGATTAACCCATAAATCAATTGTTTTATTTCAAAAATCAGTTAAGTTGAGAATAAATCACTTTATTTATTTATTAATTCATAATTATCCATGTGCACAATCAAAGAGCAGTTAAACTCCAAATCAGAAAATCAATGCAAGTTATTGACTTTTTGGAACTCAACATCATTTTTGAGTTTTAAAGTTGATCTAAACTTCTAATTTGAGTTAAACTCTGATTTGCATATTTTTGTGAATTAAATTATCTTTATTTTCAGATAACTCAAAAATCAAGCTGAGTTAATTTGAGTGATTTATGGCTTTCTTTCATGCACCTCCAAAGCCCTAGATTTCTATAAATTAAGGCTTTAGCTCTTCACAAATCATCCACAAGAATTGCATAATCACGCTGAAGAATTGCTATCTGGAGAATCAAAGCTTATTGCGAATCAAGGCTATTGTGAGATCAATTTGGTTTTTACATTCATTTAGATTCATTTTCATATCATTGTTAGATTAATTGCATATCAATTTCATATCAGTTCATTCTAGATTCCTATCAAGTTTTCATCATATCATTGCATAGAAAATCCAAAAAAATAGATTAATTGCATTCATATTTCATATCAGTTTTGCATCCAAATCCTTCATTTAGGTGTCGTCAAGGTCATTGATCTCGATAACAATCTGAGAACATCATACTCACACCTATTAGAAGATAGTAAATCACCTGGTTAGTTGAGCTTTCAATTTATTGCACGATTTCAATTTTTGCTAACCTCTAATATTTTACTGAAGTGTTGTGTCCACAGAACAGGTACAAAATTCACACACACATTTCTGGCACCCACCGTGGGGCCCTGAAACAGGTTTCCAATTCAATTCTATCAATTTCTATCTTTTTCTCCTTGGTTTCTGTGCAAGAAGACTCCATGTCAAAAATTTAATTTTATTTCAAACCCACCTTTACATGCTGGTTTTGATTTTTTTTTTTTTTGGAGCTAAAGCCCTAAAGTTTCAAAGATTTAATTTTATCTCTCAAACAGCTTGGATTTTTGCTCTGAATTTTTTTTTGTAGGTTGGACACATATCAGGAAAGCTACAATAAAAAAATTTAGAATTGTCTGAGATGTTTTGAATTTTTAATAATTTTTTCTTGAAATTCTATAAAAAATCAATATCTGACGCAAATCAACATATTTTTTAATTTTTTTTATATTTTTAGAAATCTCTTTAAATTATACAAGGGGTCCATTCTTTGTATTTTAAATTTGGATGCAATATAATAGCTCAAATAGTCAATTTACAAAAACTGGTCTATTTTGGTAAAACGGGTCTCTAGGGCACAAATGAAGAGATTTTTCTAAAATTTTTACATTTTTGGAAAGATATCTATTTTTTAGAAAGGGTCTTTATTCTTAATTTCTATTTTTGTGTCCAAAATTATATCAAAAAAATCAGATCTTGTTGAGTAGGTCAAATGCAGTAAAAAAAATAAAATTTTGTGAAGGGTATGCACTTATTTTTTTTTACATGGTTCAATGAATGATATGAGTTGTCATTTGGGTTAATTTCTGGTTATTATTGGTGATAATAATTTATTTTTAGAGCTAACCCTAGGGTTTTCATAAGTTGAAGATATGTTGCATATCTTGTTTGCTTGTTTGCTTGTTTTCTTATCGGAGAGTTTGTTGCTTGCTTGCACGGGATTGCTTAACAAAGACAAAAATTAAGTAAATATCTACAAAGCTCATCACGGGGATCTCAGGTATTCTACTTGTTTTGATAGTATTTCAATTTGGACTTAAAATAAATCTCTTGTGTGTCTAGCTTGAGTGCTTCTTTTCATGCTTTTGTTTTACACACTTGCATAATTGATACTAGGTTGTGACACCTTAGGTATTCATTTAAGCAGTCTTAGATACTTGTGATTGATCTAGATTGCTATCTTGGGTTATTGGACTCTCTAATCCTCTGGCCCCTTATTCCACCCCGTGGTTGCAATCTCAGCGCCATAAAGGGGAGGGGTCTAGAGGATAGAAGCGTTAATTGTTCCACCAGGCAACCCTTTTGTGCTTTTTAGAACTCACTTGTTTTCTAAGTTGTGGAATCATTTTTATCTTGTGTGAGGGGTTAATTGTTCCACCTTGTGGACTCACCTCATATTCTCTTTAAGTGTTAAGTGTTCCTCTTTCTGCTTTTGGGTACTTTCAGTAGATTTACTTTCGAAAATATATCTGTGCTCACATAGTAATTAGGCCTTATGAACACTATTTGTGATTCTTGAGAGATTGGATTCCTAGTGAAATCCTTCTTGATGATGGAATCCTTGTAGGTAGGGAGGATACTTAGTGCATTTAACATTCTACTCGATTAGTGCATCTTCTCTTATTGATCGATACATTCTCTCTTCAGAGAGGTTGATAGATCACGTGGGGTTGACATCACAGACCTTGGTGAAACAAACTTTGTCTTAGCGTGTCGGATTAATCTACTTTCTTTGTTTGGGTTAAAAGTGAAGAGGCGTAAAAACCTTGGATCTGGAGCCAAGTCCCCTTGTGGTATCATATTATGAGTCACCTTTAGAGAGGGTTAACCATAGCAGATGATCCCTTCACAGGGCAAACTACATTGACGGAACCTCAAGCGGTAATAGCCATTTCAGACATGGTAGTAATAACCGCTATATAAATGTCCTTGTGAGAGAAATCCTCACGGGTGTGTTTTCATTGTGGGCTATCAAATCTCCCTAGCAGACCTTGATTGATTAAATTCTCAGGCTGTGTCAAAACCCTGGTGCATTGGGATTGGAGTTCACCGCTTGATTTCACAAAAGTTACAGAGTCATACCATTACTAAAAACCCTAGTGAGGCCAAATTTTCATTTTCTAGGGTATATGTGTGTTATTGCAAAATATTTTTGGAACATACGCAATTAGCGCTTCGGAGGATTAGAACAAATAAAATCACTTGATTGTTCATGTGCAAGGTTGCTTTTGCCCTTGTTCATTATTTTCAGACATGCTTGAAATCACTTGCTATTTTGCGTGCTTGTTTATCTATCTGGTTATTGAAAATGAACAAATCTGTTACAATCCTCAAATCTAGACAGTACAATTTGCAAACAATCTGAAACTGAAAACCCTAAATTTGCAAAATTTGAAGTGAAATTCTTTTCTGGAGTCGAAAGTCATCTCAGAAGGTCAGAAAGTCATACGAGTTTCTATCAAGTGTTGTTTCATTACTACCCAACTATTGTATGGTAAGGAACCTAGTGTCGTACGAGTCTTTCTGCTAGTCAAATTCAAAAAGTCAAATCCTACTAGCAACTGTCATACAAGCTTTTCAACTATCATTTCATAGCATACCCACTATCGTACGAGTCTGCAGAGTGTCGTTTGGGAAAATTCTGAAAGTTGTCAGAATTGCCAGATACTTAGCTTTTTCAGCCTATTTCCAGAACTTGTCAAACAAATCACTATGTCAGGAATAGAGTAGTAGCTATTGAGAATCCAATCATTATCCCAAAGTGGCCTTTTGAATTTGATTCAACCTTCTATTTAATTGATTTGAGTCCTTTTCATCTTGTGTCAAAACCTTGTCATAACTATCAATCTTTAATCAATCATCAAAATGACTAAGTGTTGTGATATCTTGTCCGCTATCTTTTGAGGAACCTACCCATACATCCAGGGCATAGTATCCTTCACCCACATCTAATTGAATATTCAAATCAATCAAACCTTGACAAGGTTGCATCATCTGATCATCTTGGTTCAATTCATTCTTCAGTCATCTGAATCTTATTCTTTGTTTCACTCAAAGTTGATGGTGGAAACTAGAGCTTCCTCACACAAGAAATTTGGATAAGCATCCCAAAACTTACCTATAACCACTACCAGGGGTCCAACTCTTGAGCAACTCATCAATTCTAGTCTTTACGAGGATGACGGTCTTGGCAACTATCGATTAAAAATTGGTTACATTCCTCCTCCATCAACTCATGGAGGTACCCAACAAACCCCACATCAATATATTCCAGGGAGTCCACAAACTCCTACCATGTCTCAAGCAGGGACAAAATTTGGCTCTCAAAGAACTCAATCTCAACATGGTGTGGATCAGGAACCCACACCTGAAGAAATTTCTCAATATCAAAATGACGATAACTTCAAATGAATGATGAAGAATTTCTTAAAAGAAGATAGAGAGGCATACTTTTTACAATTAGCTCATCAAGGAGCTAAAATTCCTCCCAACTTTAATGTTGAAGATATCATTACACATGAGGAAGAAACTCCACTCACAGCTATGACGAAACAGATGCATGCTATGCAAGTTGAACTTAACAATCTTAAGAAAGAGAAGGAACCCAAGGAATTCTCCATGGAAGCTCTATGCCCTTTTCCTTTTGACAAAGACTTGTATATGCCACCATTTCCAAAAAGAGTGGAGATGCTGAAGTATGATAAGTATGATGGACACTCTGATCCTCAAGATCATGTTAGAGAATTCTATACACAATCAATGGAGTTCATGCATGAACCAACCTATCTGATGCGTCTCTTCCCTTGATCTCTAGGGGGAGCAGCCATCCACTGGTTCTCTAGACTGCCTTCTACTATCAAAACTTTTGAGGAGTTGATCAAATTGTTTTATCAGCAATACTCCTACAATATTCAACATCTAGTCACCATGATTGATATCTGTAATCTCAAGCAATATCCAGGTGAACCATTCCTAACACTTCTCAAGAGATGGAGGAAGAAGTTCTCTCTATAGGCCCGACCTATTCCAGAAATAGAAAAACTGGAAATCTTCATCAATAACCTTGTTCTAGAAATCAATTATCCTCTACAAATGCAAGATCATACATCTTTTGATAAGATGGTGGATAATGCTATCAAAATAAAAAAAGTGCTTGTGAAAAAAGGAGAAATCACACTTCAAAAAGACAAGTACGAATCATGATCCAGTTCTAAAGACAAGAACAAAAATTGGAACAAGAACAAAGGTATCGTCACAGATGGCATTGTTGATACTATCCATGCCCCATCAAAGGCACCAGCCTACAATCTAACTCTTGGTTCCCAAGCCATCAAAGCTTGAAAACAAAAGTCATCTAAACCATCTCAAAAGAATGCAGAATACAAAAGATGGGATAATAAATGAAATTTTACTCCTCTTGGAGAATCTTTGGAATCCACCATGAGAAATCTACTGGCTGATAACATCATCTCTTTGCCACCAATCTGACCACCTGATTCTGAGCCTAAGCCAAAATGGTGGAGAGAAAATGAATTCTGTGATTTCCATCGAGGTAAAGGTCACAAAATGAATAATTGCTTCTAGTTGAAACACACCATTCAAGATCTGATCGATAGTGGAGACATCACAACTGACAATCCTAAGAGAAATAATGATCATATGGCATTTACAAAACCATTTCCGCAACATGGTCAAGGAGTTTCAACTTCTCAGCCTAATATGGGGGCAAAAGTCAACTATGCCTACCCTAGAAATAATGCTGTCATCAATATGGTTGAACCATGTCTCTCTAAAAGTTGCAATGTCATCACAATTGTAAGAAGAGATAGACAAAATCAATCCACCAACATGGTTACTCGATCACAAGCCCAAGCACATCTGAAAGGACAAATCTCAGACTCATCAAATGTCCCTAAGGTGCCCTTCAATCTTTTATCTGCTTCCAAACAGAAGGTTGCTTCCAAATCTTCCAATCCAAAGGATACAAGGCCTACATCTTATAGCATTGTTCAACAACTCCAGCACACTAATGCCAAAATCTCTATGTTTGAGTTGCTTTGGATCTCTCTAGCTCATAGAGGTATACTAGACAAAGATTTTCTTAATTCCAATGTTCCTGATGACCTTGATTTAGATAGGTTCTAGACTATGGTTGGACATCTTACATCTTTGCAATATATCTCCTTTTCAGAGGAAGATGACAACTCCTTGAGTCACCCACATAATCAGCCTTTGCATATAGAAGTCTTGATCCAGAACCATAGAGTCAAATGTGTGTTGATAGATGGGGGTGCTGGCCTAAACATTTGTTCCTACAGCTTGATCACACAATTAGGATTTTCAGAATTGGCTATTGATCCTTAAAAGAAGATCACCATAAAAGCCTATGATGAACAAGAAAGATCTTCTAAAGGCACCATTGTCTTACCCATCAGAGTAGGTCCAATTATCAGAGATACTATATGTCAAGTTCTTGATCTACCTTTGGCCTACAACATTCTTCTAGGGAGACCATGGATACATGAAATGCAAGCCATTCCTTCTACATACCATCAATGTTTGAAGTTTTTTTATGAAGGAGTAAAGGTTACTATCCCCGTAGATCTAAATACAACTTGCAACACCTTAAAGGAAAGTGCAGATAAGCTTGTGCCTAATAACAAAGAATATTCCATTGAACCAACTAAAGAAGCATCCACATCTAAAATGGAAGATCTTGCAAAAGAGGTTAATATCAAAGAAAATAGTATGGGAGAATATAATATCGAGCCAGTCTTATCTTTGACATCTCTCCCTATCTCACCTAAGTCTTATGGGAAATATTTGAAACAATCCAAACCAGACTCTAAAGAACCTCTTGAAGCATATAAAAAGAATTTTGTAGCAGAACAAGTATCCAAACAAGAATTTGAAGAGGATGAAGCTGTGCTATCATGGCTATACAAAGACGAACCTGAATCTCAAGTTTTTCAAACTAGTGACTCTACAGTATCCAAACTCCCTTCTAAGTCATATGGTCTAGGAGATAAATTAATAGCTAAGATGGGATATTTAGGTAAAGGACCTCTAGGAATTAGAGGAAAAGGTCTTGAGGCACCTCTCCCACATACTGGTAGAGCAAATAAGAATACTGTTGGCCTAGGCTTTAAGAAGAAACTCTATCACCTCAAAGGTAATTTCTCTCATGTCATAGAGAAGATCACACCAGGAGAACCTCTTCTTATGAAAGAAGAATCAGAACCATCAGATAGTGATTTAGACAGCTCAGAACTCATCCCCTATGAAAAATTGCCTAAAGAGATCAAAGACCTTCTTGATGATAAAGATGATCCAATCAAAAGAATTAATGTAGTAGAAACACAAGAACCTACTATCAACCAAGAGATAGTTGCAACAAAAGAACTAGCTAATCTCGAAAATAATCAAGAAGAGGGAGGTGGTAGTGATTCTGAGATAGATTCCCATGAGTATGAATTCAAATCAGAATATGAGGGTAACCCTTCTTGGGGTATTCACCTTGACTTTACTCATGTTCTAAGATTTCCTCGAGATCCTAAATCAGAAGATGAATCTAATGACTATGAATGGGGAGTTGTTCCAAAACCAGATGAGCTTATTACAGAGAAACATGTTGATGTTATTCACCAATATGCACCTCAACCCAAGGTAAGTCTAGAGCGAAATGATGAACCTATCGAGTCTGATCCACCTATGGTTGAATTGGACTCCCATAATGACATTGAGCCTATTCACGAATTGAATGTCTTAAGTTGTAATATCACCTTTGAACTCGAGCGTCGAGTTAGGACAAATGATGACATATCCATATCTGTAAACACTATCTCCTAATCTTTCCCCACTTTGACTATCCAATATCTAGAACTTATTGATCAAACCTCCACAAATCCGAGCCATGGTATTTATACCTTCCCGAATGACTATGCCCTTGCTTGCTACCTCAATGCCATTGAGCCTATGAGTACTTCCATCAGTGAACTGAGTGTTAGCATGATGGAGTCAGACATCAAATATCTTAGTCAAAAAAATAAGAATAAAAAGAAAAAGAAAAAGAGTTCTGAGGGTGAAAACCACTTTGTGGCAGTCTCAGAACCTACAACAATAAAAATAAAAGACATATCTGAAGGTGAAAACCTTTATGAGGTGCCTAAGGATGAGATATTTGATGTCCTTCTGAGTCATTTACATGACAAATCTCTAGTTCTAATTGAGCCCACCCAATCCATCAATTTGGGTACAATAGAGGAACCACAATTGGTACATGTAGCACAATCATTATCAAAAGAAGAGAAGCAAAAATTTACAACATTCCTCACAGAGAAAAAGATCAACTTTGCATGGAAATATTCAGATATGCCAGGATTGGATCCTAATCTTATAATGCATCATTTATCCATAGCTCCAAATGTCAAACCTGTTAAACAAAAGTTGAGAAAGATGCATCCTCACGTTGCACTCTTGGTAAAAGCTGAATTAGAGAAGATCCTAAATGCCAGATTCATCTGAGTTATTAACTATGTAGAGTGGATCTCTAATATTGTACCTATTTCTAAACTAGATGGTTCAATCAGAGTGTGCATAGACTTTAGAGATGTGAATAGAGTGTGCCCTAAGGATGATTTTCCACTACCTAACATTGATATGATAGTGGACATGACTGCGGGTTTTGAGATGTATTCCTTAATGGATGGTTTCTCTGGATATAACCAAATAAAAATTGCTCCAAAGGATCAAGAGAAAAATGCTTTCACATGTGCATGGGGCACCTTCTGTTGGAATGTCATGCCATTTGGGCTTAAAAATGCTGGTGCTACATATCAAAGAGCAATGACATCTATTTTCCACGACATGATGCATCGAACTATGGAAGATTATGTTGATGATACTTTAGCAAAATCTATGATTAGAACTAAACATCTAAAGGACTTGAGCATGATCCTAGACAGAATGGAAAAGTTTAGTCTCTAACTAAATCCTAAGAAGTGTGCTTTTGGTGTCACTTCTGGAAAGCTCTTAGGATACATAGTTTCAAAAAAGGGCATTGAAGTTGATCTAGCTAAAGTAAAGGCTATAATGGAGATGCAACCTCCTAAGAATATCAATTAGATGAGGATATTGCAAGGAAGAGTTCAATCTATCAGAAGATTCATATCACAGCCTTTTACAAAAACATTACACAAAGGTGTGACCTTTGCATGGAATGAAGAATGTGAGAATAAATTTAACCATATCAAGAAGTATCTATCAAATCCGCCTATCTTGATGCCTCCTATTCATGGGAAGCCATTAATCTTATATGTCTCTGCTACAGATACATCACTGGGGGCATTGCTAGCACAGCACGATGAAGACAAAAAGGAAAGAGCTATATACTATGTCACTAGGACATTAGTTGCATATGAGAAGAACTATTCAATAATTGAGAAAGCTTGTCTAGCTGTGCTTTTTGCATCACAAAAATTGAGACACTACATGTTAGCTCATACCACACAATTGGTAGCTAAAATTGATCCCCTCAAGTACCTACTAAGAAAAGCTGCCCTCACAGGTAGATTAGCTAAATGGGTTATGCTCTTAAGTGAATTTGACATTGAATATGTGGAAAGAAAAGCTATAAAAGGATAGGTTATTTCTGATCAATTAGTAGATGCACCCATGATTGACAATACACCAATGCAAATGGAATTTCCAGATTCCTCTATCATGACTCTTTCTTCTAGAGAATGGCAGTTATTCTTTGATGGCTCCTACACATAGAATGGATCTAGAGTAGGCATATTGTTCATAACTCCTCAAGGATACTCAATCCCAAAAGCATTCAGATTAAAATTTCCTTGCACAAACAATATTGTGGAATATGAAGCCCTTTTGAATGGTATGAAACTAGCAATTGAGTGGAGAGTGACAGAGCTACACATTCATGGAGACTCTCAACTTGTTATTCATCAAGTCAATGATGTGTACCAAACTAAAGATGAAAAACTCATTCCTTACAAAAGAATGGTAGATGATTTAAAGAAATATTTCATATCTATCACATTTGAACAAATTCCTAGAACAGAGAACAAGGCTGCTGATGTAATGGCAACACTATCTACTTTATTACAGCAACCTGAACATGAGCTACACTATGAGTTCCTGGTGGAAGCACTATCCTATCCTACATATGATTCCCCCAAAACCCACATGATCTGCACTGTTGTAGGTCATGATTCATCTAGATACAAAAACCTGTTTTCCTATCTCCAAGACCAAATCTTTCCTGATACCTTCAACCACCATGAAAAGAGATACCTTATCCGTAATGCCTCCCGATATGTCATCATTGGTAATGATCTATACAAACGAGGTCTAGATGGTACGCTACTTAGATGTTTAGAATGGGAAGAGTCTCAACGTGCATTAGAGGAAGTCCATGATGGTATTTGTGGGTCACACTCGAACGGTTTAACACTAGCTCAAAAACTTATTAGGGCTGGGAACTATTGGCCTGAAATGGAGAAAGAGGCTATCAAATTTGCTAAGAATTGTCAAAAGTACCAAGTGCATGGCAACTTAATTCATGCTCCAGGGAGAGATCTAATTCCCTTTACTACACAATGGCCTTTCCATCAATGGGCATTTGATCTTATCGGGATGAATCATCCTCATTCTTCTAATGGACATACCCATATAATCATAGCTACAAATTATTTTACAAAATGGGTAGAAGCAGTCCCTTTGACACAGGCAACTAGAAAAAAAATATCTATGTTCATATTGAACAATATCATATGCAGATATGGGATACCTCATTCCATAATCACAGATAACGGTGGACAATTTAGGAACAAAGACCTAGATGATCTATGTGCCAAATTCAAGATCACACAACATTGGTCTTCTATCTACTATCCTGAAGGGAATGGACAAGCAGAGGCATCTAATAAGAATCTATTGAAAATCTTGCATCGTACAGTTAATAAAATAGGAAGAGACTGACATCTCATGATCAATCTAGCTCTCTGGGCCTACAGAACAAGTATCAAAACACCTACTGGGGCTACACCTTTTGCTTTAGTTTATGGGTCTGAAGCGGTACTACCTATTGAGGTTGAAATCCCATCACTAAGAATCAAAATGCATGGTCTAGTAACTTATGATGACTACAGAGTGTCTAGGTTGCAAGAACTTGAACTACTAGATGAGCACAGACAAGTAGCATATGATCATCTCAGAGTATATTAGAAGAGAATGTCTAGAGGCTACAATAAGAAAGTCAGACACAAAAAATTTCAGGTTGGTGATCTAGTCTTGAGAGAAAATCCTAAAAATCAATCACATCGAGAACGCAAGGGGAAGTTTGAACCCAACTGACTAGGTCCCTTTGTAATCACTGCTACTTTTGGCTCTGGTGCCTATCAACTCTCAATGATTGAAGGAGAACAGCTCTGAGAACCAATCAACATTCTTCATCTGAAGAAATTCTATGCCTAAAGCATTCAGTCTATGGAAAAATGTCCTGAAAAAATTATAAAAATTGGAAAAAGTCCTGAAAAAATGAACATCTTGGTGAAAACCTAGCAATAGGCGCCTTGATGATTCACAAAAAATTGAAAAATATCAAAAATATCAAAAAAAAATGAAAAAATGAAAAATACAAAAAAATGAGAAAAAAAAAGTGCCTTGGTGAAAACCTAGAAACAGGCGCCTTGGTAGCAAAAATAGAATCTCTGCCAAGATGGTGAAAACCTGGCAAACGGGCGCTACTTGTTTCAAAATGCTCCATCTATGAGCACAATCTTGGTCTTTCCCAGCTTTCAGTCTTGCTTTAGTTTGTACATATGTCCCGATTTGTTTCTGCATTTCTAATTTTCAATAAGTCAGTTTGTACACCAATTAGCTCAAGCGCATGTATCCTATCAATGTTCAAACTTGGGGGCAATCAAAGTCATATTCTATGGCCTCCAATGTATCTTAGACGTATCATATCTAGTCAGAGTCCTTTGAAGCTTTATGTGAGTCAGTTAGTCAGTCTTGTCTCCAGAAAGGATTTTGCATCTACAACAATGCAATCAAACATCAAACGCAAATTGAAAACAATTTGTGCATTTTACATGCTTTTATCTCCTTGTATGCTTACTGATTCGCATTGAGATTTTTTCATATTGTGTCCCTTCGAGCTCTATGATGATGTCCTTTATAGGATTTAGAGAGTGATGACTGGGGGCATAATCTTTTCTTTGTCTTCTACTTGTATGTGACAATCCAACAACTTTGGAAATTTTGGATTGAAATGGTGTCCGACTATAAGAGCCTCTATCTTGAATTGGATGGGCATGCGTACCTCGACCATTGATACCTAGAGAATTCAAGGAAGTTTGATCTAACTATTGTCTTTTTGAGTGAGTTCTTTCTCCTAATGTGAAATGCGATCTTACCTAAGGATGTGAACGATAAAGGGTCACTACGGGTAATTCACATTGGATTTAGAATGATCTCTTGACTACTTGATGTGTTTAAAATGCAAGGTGTATTTAGGTTATCACAACGTTTATGTTTTGATGCTTATACAAATTGCTATATCAAAATGGACATGATATTCAAGTCATCCTGGCGCTTGTGCCTTGGTGCTTATATCTAATCCGACATTCCGAAAACAAAATCAATATTCATATATCCATGGTTTCCTAATCAATGGGTATTGTATTGATTCCTACGCATACAAATCAGTATTCATATGTCTATGGTTTCATAACTAGTGGGCATTGTATTGATTTATCCAGTTACCTAAAAGTTCAATGATGATAACAAATCGACATATGATCAGTGAGTAGGTCCTAGGTCTTAGGTTGCATTTCATACTACATGTCTCTTTGCATTTTTGCATGATCTCACA
This sequence comes from Chamaecyparis obtusa, assembly GCA_027943335.1. NCBI lineage: Eukaryota > Viridiplantae > Streptophyta > Pinopsida > Cupressales > Cupressaceae > Chamaecyparis > Chamaecyparis obtusa. The sequence continues at coordinate 825,681 of BSBK01000919.1, forward strand.
ATGGTTGATTAAATGAACTTCAATGCTTAAACAATTCTCCACTCACATCTTCAAATCTAACAAGAGCCGAATCTCACACAAAGGTTCCTCCAACGAAACAAGTAGAATCTTTTTTTTTTGGGATCAAAATTGAAATCTGAGATCGTTCATATTATTCACTACTTGCATAATTGACCTTCCATCATCATAGAAATCCAGTATTCAACTTAACTGATTATTTTATATCAAACTATCAAAATTTCAACTTGGTCAACTATGGTCAACTCATAGTTTCACCTAGTCAAACTTGGTCTCCAGGACCTATCAACGATGCAGAATGTGTTCCCAGACGTGTATAACCATTTCTCAAATCAATTAGCATGCTTCTAAACTATCAACGCTGACTTTTCTTATCAGATTTCAATTTTAATCCTGAAGGGGGCATGGTATTGCATATCATTCAAAGTCTGTAATCAAATTTGAAATCATATCTTTCCTCAGTAATCAAGACAACAACCATATCTAATTTCTTATTCATCAAAAGACCTCATCGCTTGGGGAAAATTGATCATCGCTCGGGGCATATCAGATTCATTGAGATCCATATCAATCTGGTATTCTCCTAATCTTGTAAATTGTATCAGTTTTGGCAACTATCAGTTCAATTGTGTTATTTCCTTGATTCTTCGGTAACTGAAGGGTTCAGATGTGATACCTACATGATTCTTCTAAGGACAATCGGGTTTGGAATTGGTCACTCACTTCTTTGCAATCATAAGGTTCAGAATTAGGCATTTTGACACTTTTTCGCAATCATCGGTTTCATATCTCTATCAACCACAGACTGTCTTTGAACCACTGCGCTTCGCACAGTAATTCAAAGAGGGGCAAAATGTAATACCCCAAAAATGGGCTATAAGTTCATTAATCTCCTATATCAACAAATCAAATGAAATCAACATCGAAGTCCTAACCTAAGGCACATCTAAACATCATCGAATCCTAATTGATTATCCTAAATTCTGCATCAGGGAATATTCCTAGTAATATTCCTAATTTATCTAATTATCTTTAATTTAATGATTATTTGGCGATAAATCACATTTATCCTAAGTTTGATTAATTGAATATTTTCACATTTAATTAATTAGATTTAATTCTGCCACTTGATTATTAAGTTGAATTTAATTATATTTATTCCTAAGTATTATTATTCAAATTTGACAATAAATCAAAATTCCTATTATTAATTGATTAAATTCTTATTTAATTAATTAAAGCAAGTTGTCATATTTAATGATATTATTTTTGAATAAAAGTTTGATTAAATGATTGATTAACCCATAAATCAATTGTTTTATTTCAAAAATCAGTTAAGTTGAGAATAAATCACTTTATTTATTTATTAATTCATAATTATCCATGTGCACAATCAAAGAGCAGTTAAACTCCAAATCAGAAAATCAATGCAAGTTATTGACTTTTTGGAACTCAACATCATTTTTGAGTTTTAAAGTTGATCTAAACTTCTAATTTGAGTTAAACTCTGATTTGCATGTTTTTGTGAATTAAATTATCTTTATTTTCAGATAACTCAAAAATCAAGCTGAGTTAATTTGAGTGATTTATGGCTTTCTTTCATGCACCTCCAAAGCCCTGGATTTCTATAAATTAAGGCTTTAGCTCTTCACAAATCATCCACAAGAATTGCATAATCATGCTGAAGAATTGCTATCTGGAGAATCAAAGCTTATTGCAAATCAAGTCTATTGTGAGATCAATTTGGTTTTTACATTCATTTAGATTCATTTTCATATCATTGTTAGATTAATTGCATATCAATTTCATATCAGTTCATTCTAGATTCATATCAAGTTTTCATCATATCATTGCATAGAAAATCCAAAAAAATAGATTAATTGCATTCATATTTCATATCAGTTTTGCATCCAAATCCTTCATTTAGGTGTCGTCAAGGTCACTGATCTCGATAACAATTTGAGAACATCATACTCGCACCTATTAGAAGGCAGTGAATCACCTGGTTAGTTTAGCTTTCAATTTATTGCAGGATTTTGATTTTTGCTAACCTCTAATATTTTACTGAAGTGTTATGTCCACAGAACAGGTACGAAATTCCCACACAGAGGTGTGTATTAAATAGAATATATAGAATTTTCAGCATATTATTATTATTCTATTTCTTTGTTGTAAACATGCCATTGGTTCACTTTTGTAACTTCACTATTGTATGAGTGGATTGTGCATGAACAATTAACATTAAACAAGGAGAAAACTCCTCAACACATCTTGGAAACTCCATTCACTTCTACCAAGAATAAAGCATTTAATCCATTCAACATTACATATAATCATTAGATAGTTACATTTTCTAACTGTGTAGAGGAACAATCACGACCAAAATGATCAAAACTACTTTCACCCTTGCACAAGCTATTCCGAACTTCAAGTAAAATGAGAAATATGCTATATCAAATCATTCATATTTATAGTAACCATTCAAAGGATCATTTTTTCAATGAACCCTCTGACTGTACCTTTGCGGCAGAGAAAGGAAACCTCAAAATAGAGAAAGGAAACTTAGTAAAACGAGTCTATGCCACTATTTGTGAGGGTACAATCATGATAAGTGCCTCTCAAACCTCTCCAAACATGTAAGATTGTCTTTAAATACTTTATTGATCTCTTCTAAACATTAACCAAATCAAACCTACATTTGAATCCACACACAATAACCCAAAAATGAATGATTTTGTATCATTTAATGAATCTCAGACACTGGTAACGCATGGATAGTCAAACCAGTAGTCTCCAAAGCATTCAATAAGTGACTAGATTGTATTTAATACACACCAAAGGACCAGTTGTATGAAATTGTCAATCACATAGCATTTCACTATTGTATGAGTGGATTGTGCAGGAACAACTAACATTAAACAAGGAGCAAACTCCTCAACACATCTTGGAAACCATTGAATTCAATAATAAATGAAACCTAACACCAACACTATTCCTTCCATTCACTTCTACCAAGACTAAAGCATTTAATCCATTCAAGATTACATATAATCATTAGACAGTTACATTTTCTGATTGTGTAGAGGAACAATCACCACCAAAATGATCAAAACTACTTTCACCCTTGCACAAGCTATTTCAAACTTCAAGTAAAATTAGCAATATGCTATATCAAATCATTTATATTCATAGTAACCATTCAAAGGATCATTTTGTCAATGAACCCTCCTGCTGTACCCCTATGACAGACAAAGGAAACCTCAAAATAAAGAAAGGAAACTTAGTAAAACCAGTCTATGCCGCTGTTTGTGAGGGTACAATCATGATAAGTGCCTCTTAAACCTCTCCAAACATGTAAGAATGTGTTTAAATACTTTATTGATCTCTTCTAAACATTAACGCATGGAAAATCAAACCAATAGTCTCCAAAGCATTCAATAAGTGAATATGAATGTTTGAAAACTTTCCTCTCAACTTCCCCAACCACTCCTAATCGGTTAGAGGGATTAGTTGAGTGTTTAGACACTAAAACTTCTTAAACATACTTTATCTGATATGATGAATTGTAATATCAACAAACATGAATCCAAACATTTGAAAATAGTGAATCGATATCCTTGAGCACAAGCACCAATAACATCAAATAATGGAGATAAAGCACAAGCTAGGGCATGACACCAGTAGAATGCAGTCATTTAAGTGAGCATTCATGATCAAATAAAATGCAACGCATTTGAAATTTGTGGTCGAATATGATGCCAGAGGCTCGAAAGATGTTGCCCATCAAAGATACCAATCAAAGATGAAGAAATCACATACCTTCTCTCACGCTCAGCTTGCACGAAGGAAGATTTGATAGCCAAATCTTCCTTGTACCACACGAAGAACATGCCATTGGTTCATTTTAGCATGTTATTATCATATTAGATAAAGTATGTTTAAGAATTGTTGGTAAGGATAGGAATAGTGGAGATTCTAGAAATATCCCTCTAATTGATTAGGAGTGGTTGGGGAAGTTGAGAGGAAAGTTTTCAAACATTCATATTCACTTATTGAATGCTTTGGAGACTACTGGTTTGACTGTCCATGCATTACCAGTGACTGAGATTCATTAAAGGATACAAAACCCTTCATTTTGGGTTATTGCGTGTGGATTCATCCTATTTAGCTAGGAAGATCAAGAAAATGGGGTAGGAGGACATTGTGGTAGAAGAAGTATTTAAAGAAGCAACAAAAAGCAATTGAAAAGTTTTCAGGAGTTTGGAACAACATTTTAGAATCCATGAATGGTATGGGTAAGGTGACCTTCATTCTTGGCCATGACTTCAATGAAACATTGGATATGGCTAATAAGAAGAAGGGTCACTTGTTGATAGTGTTCATTGAGGGAAGGGGGATTGTGAAAGACTTGTTATCATTGTATTGTATATTTCCAATATGTTTGGATGTAGGGTAGACCAGGATAATGAAGGATCACTCACTGATTGCATGATAACCCAGTTTTGAAGGGTCACTGGTTGAGGGGACAGTCAAGGTTTGGATGTTGATAGTAATTTGTTGAGGGAAGGGGGATTGTAAAAGACTTGTTATTATTGTATTGTGTATTTCCAATATGTTTGGATGCAAGGCAGACTGGGAGAATGAAGGATCACTCACTGATTGCATGATAACCTAGTTTTGAAGGGTCACTGGTTGAGGGGATAGTCAAGGTCTGGATGTTGATAGTGTTCCTTGAGGGAAGGGGGATTGTGAAAGGCTTCTTATCATTGTATTGTGTATTTCCAATATGTTTGGATGCAGGGCAGACCAGGAGAATGAAGGATCCCTCACTGATTGCATGATAACCCAGATTTGAAGGGTCACTGGAAGAGGGGGGAATGAAGGATCACTCACTGATTTCATGATAACCCCACCAAGCATTCTTTCCTTTAAGTTTCCACAATATCTCAAAATATGATCATTATTCTTTACTTTCTTCTATATGCTATTCTTTCTATGGTTTTGTTATCTCAGAAATATATAAAAAACATTGCAGATGTGCATATAAAAGTAAAATATTGTCCTTCAATTGTTCCACATTGAAGCATTTCCTCTTGGGAGTATTCTCTTCGTTTGTACAATATATGTCAAAAATGGTTCCCATATTTCTTCAAGATCTATTTTAATCTTTATACTGCAATTTTGATTAAATTTGACCAATAGTTGATTTCATTGGTACTTTATAGCATATACTCCTAATGTGAAATGTGGAGAGAAAGAAAGAGATGCACTAGGTATGAATTACACAATATACCCATCATCACTTAGCACTTAAATAATAAATTATGGATAGGGAACAACCCCCTAACTTCTGGATGTTTGTTTCATGTTGGCCTCTTATTATATGCAAAGGTAGGCCTATCTTAGGCTAACAACCACAGTGTAGGGGCCATAAATTATGGATCCCAAAATAGTGCACACTTGTATTAAATTAGGTTCACTATACTACAAGGGAATGGAAACCATGCAATAGTGCCTCATGGGGATGGAAGCAACCCTTCACCAAGAAGATGATTGTGTCTACAATATTTACTAGAGGCAAAGAACATAATTTGGTTCCAGCAATTACTCCTAGAAGATAATGGCACCCACAAAACACTTGGAAAAGATAACACTCACTATATCTTTTATCACTCTTTTAAAGCTGGGACAATAAATCTCAAAGATTGATCAACGAATTCTTGAACACAAAGAACCATTGACAGTTATGATTCATGTGTACAATAGCCAACGACTAGTTGTTCCAATCACGGTGTCCAATTTTTATGTTAGAAAAAGCATCTACAAATCCCTTACACAACCATAATAGATTCAAACCATGAACCATAAGAACCTAACAATGGGACTAACAAAGATACAGCCTAAACAAATCTTGATCATATTCCACCCTATTGTAAGGCCTAAGAAGTAACTCTATCTTAAAGCTACACATTCCTCTAGATGAAGCTCAAAGGTCAGGTAGCTGAAGCATAGCAATACTTGAATGAATATAGGAATAATTTGATGTACAATCATTTGCTAGCTTGGTTTGTGGGTTTTCCACATAATATTTTTCCTTTAACCACATTTTTAGTTTGAGAAAATTAGAAAAAATTGTTTCAGATTTATATTATCCTTTTGATCTAGCACACTGCCATCAAAATGCATAATCATTGGTCATATCAAGAAAATTCCTATTGATTAGTAGGATATCCTTATAAAAATTTGATCCATGGATTTCTTGTGAATTATCGACTGCTATGTATCCTGCAACTATGAAAGGAATAGTGTTGGTGTTAGGTTTCATTTATTATTGAATGTAATGGTTTCCAAGATGTGTTGAGGAGTTTGCTCCTTGTTTAATGTTAATTGTTCCTTCACAATCCAATCATAAAAAAGTGAAATGCTATGTGGAAGGGATGGTTGATAGTGTTCCTTGGGGGAAGGGGGATTGTGAAAGACTTGTTATCATTGTATTGTGTATTTCCAATATGTTTGGATGCAGGGCAGACCGGGAGAATGAAGGATCACTCACTGATTGCATGATAACCCGATTTTGAAGGGTCATTGGTTGAGGGGATAGTCAAGGTCCGGATGATTGGGCCATTGGAGGACCCTAGTTCTTTGTATTAATTGCTATTCAAATTGGATACATGGATTTATTGTGAATTATCGACTGCTATGTATCCTGCAATTGGATCTGTAAATATGCATATACTTCTCTAAGGTTGTAAGCCACTTAGGGATCAAAATAGAGAAACTAAATAAAAATCATTCTTTGTCCTATTTCCTTTTAACAAAGTCTCAACTATCAATGATACAATACATTTGATCCCCTAAGCTATAAATACAAATGGCACCTAGCTAGAAGCTCACGGGCTATCCATTTGATAACCACAGTCAACATTTCAAAAAATGGAAATCCTTGACCACAAGCACCAATAACATCAAATAATGGAGTTAAAGCACGGGCTAGGGAACGACACCAGTAGAATGCGGTCATTTCAGTGACAACAATATACAATGGCATCATTAAACATATATGCCAGTAATATCAACAAACATGAATCCAAACATTTGAATACAGTGAATTGATATCCTTGAGCACAAGCACCAATAACATCAAATAATAGAGATAAAGCACTGGCTAGGGCATGACACCAGTAGAATGCGGTCATTTCAGAGAGCATTCATGATAAAATAAAATGAAATGTATTTGAATATGATGCCAGAGGCTTGAAAGATGAAGAAATCACATACCTTCTCCCGCGCTTAGCTTTCACTCCTTTTCTCCCGCTCCTTCTCTATCCAATCGAAATAAAAATGATGACGCTATTTCACTTTTTTTTTTTTATGTATACCCCGAATCTGTTAGAATTTTGATGGTCAATTAAACACCCATCAAAATACCGACATCATCGGGGCCTATTACAAAAAAAAAACACCAAATTTGTAATAAAAAGTTACCCGTCGGAAACTTCTATCGAAATTTGGCCCCAAATGTAGTAGTGTAGGTACTAGTGTCCAGGTTTTGTTCTTTTCTATTTTCTCAATTTATTCATTCATGGCTTGAATCCAATCTTCATTCTCTAAGGCATCTTTCATTGTTTTAGGCTCAAACCCACATAATCAGCATGTTTGGTTTTTCAACTTACTTCTTGTCATGACTCCTAAATATTTTGCTCCAATGATTTGATCTGGCTTATGATGTCTTCTCACATACTATGCTAATGTAGGCTATGGTCTTCTTTCTTCTTCTTGTCGATCTTCAGGTTCATCTTGCAAACCCACTTTAGGCTCATTTTGTATCTCTAATTCCTCTTCTAATTGCTTGATAGTTTCATCCTGATGCTCAACATCTTTTTGCTGTGACTCAGTAGGTTATCACTGTTGCTTGACAACTTTGTTCTATGTTTCAGGTACATTACTGACCTCTCCTTCTTCTATGTATACAAATGATATGTAATCTTTAGGTTCCTTCTTACACTCAACTTCAATCTTTTCTGCATATTTATCAACTCTAACATTTTCACTTTCCACAACTTTGTTAGTGTTGGAATTCAAACACTTGTAAGCTTTTCTCTTAGTGGAATAACCTAGGAATATGCCTTCATCACTTTTAGCATCAAGTTTTCCATTCCTATTGTCCTTCAGTATATAACATTTTCTTCCAAAAAATTTAAAGTATTTCACATTAGGTGCATAACCATGCCATAACTCAAAAGGTGTAGCATTTGTACCTTTCTTGACTTGTACTCGATTCAAGGTATAGACAATTGTACTTACAACTTCTCTCCAATATTTTTGTGTAACATTTTCTCTACCATCATTGTTCTAGCACAATCCATGATTGATCTATTCCTTCTTTCTACTATACTATTCTATGGAGGGGTCCTTGGTGTAGACATCTACCCCTTAATTCCTCTATCATTACAAAATATGTTGAACTCATTAGTTATGAACTCTCCTCCTCTGTCAGATCTCAGATATTTCAAGCCTTACCTAGCTCTTTCTCAACCTTTGCCAAATACCACTTAAACAACTGAAAGGAATCATATTTTTATTTAAAAAATATCATAGTCATCATTCTAGAATAATCATCAACAAACAAAATGAAATATTTATCACCATAGTAACTTTTCACCCCAATAGGTCCATAAAGGTCAGTATGAACCAATTCTAAAATATCAGCTGAAGTATATGTTTTTCTCTTGAAACTAGACTTTTTCATTTTCCCAATGGACATTGCTTACACATTACATTATCAGGTTTCTTCAATCTTGGTAATCATCTTTCTCTTTTCATCTTACTAATGCTTACCAAATTATCAAAGTTCACATGACACAACCTCTTATGCCATAACCATACATCATAAAATTATGCCAACAAACATCTCTCATCAGATAGGTCTAGATAGAATAAATTACATCTTGTTTGTTCTCCACTTCCAATTAGTTCACCAATGACATCAAATATCTTATCCTTTTTGTGATGGAATTGATGCAAGGGCATTCTGGGGTACTCAGTAAATCTACATGGTGGTGTGTTGATTTGGTTATGTGTTACTCAGTTGGAGCTTTAACCGGCGGTTTCAGTTATTGAAGGGAGCTCAGTCACTAAAGGAACTCGATGAAACCTCTTGTGCTTGGTGGAACTTGTACTTGGTGATGCCAATGGTGCTTGGTCGATGTGCTTGCTTGGCAATGCCTATGTTTCTCAGTGATTCTTAGCGTGGTCGATTGTTTCACTGGTGCTTGGTTGTTTCTCTGGTGCTCGGTAGTTCTGGTATATCGATTGGAGTTCTTGGAGATTTAGTTGGCTGACTTGGTGCATTTATTGTTGGTATCTTTTGTTGTATTCTCCTATATAGATCTAGAGACTGACATGGAGAATTAAATGTTTGTAAGGCTATTTGAGAGCCGACTGTTGTTGCATTTAATATTTGTTTGTAGTAGAAGCTGACTTGGCTTAGGAGTTAATTATTTCTTCTAGTCAACTTGTGGTTGAGGAAATGTATTTAAGGAGTGTTTGGGTAGATGTTTAGGGAGTCAATCAGAAAGGTATATTTGGGAAGATAGAAGGATAGATTTGGATCCTGTGAGATCTTAAAGATCAGATTGTTTATCTGATAGTTGTAATACTTTTTAATAGAAGAGCTAGTGGTTTGCATGCTTGGAGACAAGGAGATTACTTGGAGGCTTGCGAGCTCAAGTTTAGATCAGCCTTAGGGTTTCCATTAGTTTTTTATTTGTTTCAAAGCTAGACTAGCTGGAGGATTGTAGAAATACTTTTCATTGTATTTGGACCTAACCCAGAAGGTCTTACAGTCATGCATGTTAATGAAAATTTAGTTGAAACATTGTTTGTTGTGTTGTTCTACATTGTGGTGTTTTACTGCATGTGAGGACTATCCTGCGTCAAGTGGTATCAAAGCTTGAAGATCTTGAGTGTGTAAACCGATATCCGAGTTGAGGCTGTTTGCACCAGGACCTTGGTTGGTGATTTATTGCTTTGGGTTTTCAAAAATCTTGAAGAATGCCTCTGAGAAGATTGGACCCTAGAGAGATTACAGATCTCTATGATGCTGTGGAATCAAAGATTAAAGAGAAGTTTAAAGTTGATTTTAGATCTGAGATGGAATTGATGAAGAATAACATGATCGCTAAGGTCATGAGAGCTATTGTTGGTATGCCAAGGAATCTTGGTACTGATGATGGTTATGAGGAAGCCACTGAAGACTTTGAAGTTTTTCGATCTAGTGGAGATGACCAGAGAGATAGATCTGGTGAAGATAGAACTGGTCAGTTACATAGATCTAGAGCTTAGTTAAGTACTAGTTACCAAATAGAAGTTTCTACTTTCTTTGGTACTTTGAGACCCGAGGACTTGATTGATTGGATTGGTGAATTAGAAGACTTCTTTGAGCTTGAATAAATTGAAGATCCTCTTAGAGTAAGATTGACACATACTAAGTTGAAAGGACATGTTGCTCTTTGGTGGAAAGAATTACAAAGAGATAGAGAAGATGAAGGTAAAATAAAGATCAATTGGTGGAGGTTGATGGTGACTAAATTGAAAGCTAAGTTCATACCTGCCGACTATGAGCTTGACTTGTTTAAGAAGTTGAAGAATCTAAAGCAAAAATATTTAACTGTGGAGGACTATATCGAGGAGTTCTATAAGTTGACTATTCAGCCTGGACACAGAGAACTTGGTAAATAAAAGGTAGCTTGGTATGTGAATGGTTTGAGATTTAATATTTAGGATGAGCTTGGTATGCTGAAGATTGATTTAGTTGAAGATTCTTATCAGTATACTCTAAAGGCAGAAGATAAGTTGAAAAGGAGACAACATAGTAATCCCCAAGGGAAGGAGAATATTGATCACTCGATGAAGGATAAACCAACTATTGAAGATGAACCAAAACCTGTAGAATTGAAAAAGAAGATAGGTAGGCTTATCTTTAAGGGTACTTGTTATAATTGTGGTGAAGAAGGACACTGATCTTTTGAGTGTACACATAAGAAGTTTGGTGACCAAAGGACTGCTATGGTAAATGAGAACATTTAGAATGAACCTAAATTTGAGAACTTGTTGGTTTGGAGAACATTTCTTGGTGCAAAGGAGGAGCCTTGTCAGAGGAGTAACTTGTTTAGAACTTAGTGCAAGTCAGGAGGTAAACTTTGTGATGTAATTGTTGATAGTGGTAGTACTAATAAACTTGTTGTTGAGGATATGGTTTAGAAACTTAGTTTGAAGAGAATGAGACATCCTTATCCTTATAGGATTGGCTGGTTACAAGATGTTCATGCTCTAGAAGTGAGGGAGTAGTGCCTTGTTGGTTTTCAGATTGGCCAGTATAAGGATCAAGTGTTGTGTGATATTGTGGAGATGAATAGTTGTCATATATTGCTCAGTAGACCTTGGCAGTATGATTGCAGAGCTATGTATGATTGTGTCAAGAATGTGTTTACTATTGAGAAGAATAACATGAAGCTTTCCATGATGCCTTTGCTGGATACAACACTCGTTAGGAGAAACCTGAGCTTTGGTAGCTGAGATGAGTTGAGAAATTTTGAAAGGATGGATCAGTATGGAGAACAAGCCTATGTGTTATAAAGGAAAGACTTGAAGAGGCAGAGGAAACAAAAGTGGAAGAGTATGCAAGGTGAAGATTTTAAGGGCTTGTATGTGAAGAATCAGTTCAGGGTTTATGCATTGAATCCTAGAAGATGTTCTTCCAGCCTATGAGAACATCTTTTTGAACCTGGGGTGTCTAATGCATGGGAATTCTGAGGTACTCAATAAATTTGCATGGTGCCATGTTGATTTGGTTCTGTGTTACTTGGTTGCAGCTTTAACTACTGGTCTCAGTTATTAAAGGGAGCTTGGTCACTGAAGGAACTTAGTGAAACCTCTTGCACTTGATGGAACTTGTACTCGGTGATGCCTATGTTGCTTGGTGATGCTTGGTGTGGTCAGTTGTTTCACTAGTGCTCAGTTGTTTCTCTAGTGCTCGATAGTTCTGGTTTACCAACTGGAGTTCTTGGAGATTTAGTTGGCCGACTTGGTGCATTTATTATTGGTAGCTTTTGTTGTATTCTCCTATGTAGATCTAGAGGCCGACATGGAGAATTAAATGTTTGTAAGGCTATTTTAGAGCTGATTGTTGTTGCATTTAATATTTGTTTGTAATAGAAGCTGACTTGGCTTAGGAGTTAATTATTTCTTCCAGTTGACTTGTGGTTGAGGAAATGTATTTAAGGAGTGTTTGGGTAGATGTTTAGGGAGTTAGTTAGAATGATAGATTTGAGAAGATAGAAGGATAGATTTGGATCCTACAAGATCTTGAAGATTAGATTGTTTATCTGATAGTTGTAATAAGTTTTAATAGAAGAGCTAGTGGTTTACATGCTTGGAGACAAGGAGATTGCTTGGAGACTTGCGAGCTCAAGTTTAGATTGGCCTTAGGGTTTCCATCAGTTGCTGATTTGTTTCAGAGCTGGACTAGCTAGAGGATTGTAGAAATACTTTTCATTGTATTTGGCCCTAACCCAGAAGGCCTTACATCTGGGAATGTTAATGAAAATTCCATTGAAACATTGTTTATTGTGTTGTTCTGCATTATGGTGTTTTGCTGCATGTGAGGACTATCCTTAATTAGATCCTCCTTACCTGTCTTGCGTCAAGAATTCAACTTGGTAACTAGAACAATTTAACTATGCAACAGTCAACAAATTATAGTTAAGACCTTCAACCCAATAAGAATTTTCACATTTGATCTTATTAGTCAATTTTATTGATCATTTTCCTTTCACAAGACATTGTGCATCATTACCAAACTTAACACTACTACCTTTGTAATGATTTAAGGTTTCAAACTTAATTTTATCACCAGTCATGTGATGTGAGCAAACATAATCAATTATCCATCTATCACCTTTACTCACATATGAAATAAGTGTAGTTTTCTCATCTTCATCAGAATCATCATTCATAGCAACATAAAAAACTTTTGCATCATAATCATCAGACTCATCAGATTCACTGTCAGTTTCTTCTTCAATAATATAACAAGACTTCTTACCTTTATCCTTGTAGTCCTGATATCTTCTATGATCTCTGTCATCCCTTTTGTCTTTGTACTTGATTTCCCTTCTTTCATCCTTGTCATTCTTGTCAGGGCATCTTGTTGCAATATGACCAACTTTATTACATGAGAAATAGATTATAGGAAGTTTACCTTTAAATTTTCCTTTTCCTCTCGATAGTATTCTAGCCATAAGTGCCTCAAGATCATGAAGATCATCATCATAAGTGTCACTGTCACTACTCACACATCTTTCTTTTTCTTTCTTAGACTTCTGAAGAACCAATTGAGATTTGAATGCAGATTCAATATTATGAGTAGTGAAATTATCAAAATTTGACAAATCAAAAGAAGTAAGTCTACCAACAAGACCTTCCAAGGTTAAATTGTTTTGATTAGGTAAAAGTAGGTTTGAAGGGGACCCCAAACCACAAACAAAAAAAAAGTCAAGAACTAGTTTTACAGGGACTAGCAACCCAGAGTGTCAAAAAAGAATTCGAAGGCTGGTTTTACAAGGACCAACAACCAAGTCAAGTTGGTTTTAAAAGGACCAACAACCAACATGATTCAAACAAATAATAAGACCAAAAGTCTAGAAAGAACCAGAGAGAACTAAATAGATCATAAAGAAATAAATAATTAGACCAGATCTTTAATAGCACTAGTAATAGAAGTTCCTACAACAACAACCTCTTTAAGAGAATCTTGAATATTATTAGCAGTGAGCTGGAGGTTAGCTTTCTTAGTGCTTTGTCTGGTTACTCTGCTCAGACCACCAGCCAACAACAGAGCATGTCTGGTCGAAGTAGCTTCATCAAGAGAATCTTTTCCAATAGAAGCAACATCAGCTAGGATGGACGAAGTAATAGCCTGCATACCCTCCTCCCCATCCTTAATCAATTTTCTAAGGTTGGCTTCATAATTCTGAAGTTTAGTTGGAATGTTCCCAACCAGAGTTTCCAACTCCCTCTGCTTCTTACTGTCCTCATCCAGCTTAACCTGTAAAATAAGGGTCTTATCTTGCAAGGAAGAAACATATGAGTGTAATTTTTTAATCTCATTATACATCCATCTATTCATAGCCATCCCAAGATTAGCTTTATCTTTGGCTTTATTTAGAAATTCCATACAATTATCATCTCCCTCCAGGTCTTGAACATCCATAGTATCAACATTCACTTGATTCTTTTCTTTTTCCAGCATATCCTTGAGGTCCTAACTTTGGGTATTGGGTGCAATATCAGTGGCAGGGTTTTTATCTTCTTGACTGCATTTAGCCCGAGGAACATTAGCTGACACAGGATCAAGGGAGAGGGAAACATTAATAGGGGACTTCTCAGCACAATTTGTATCCAAAGAATGGGTAATCAAGTTGATTAATCCATCATTGTCATTCTTACTATTCTCCATATTGACATTGGTATCTTGCAAGACATCATTATACTCCATCTTTTCACTTTCATCTTTAATGACAATTTCCTCATTCACAAGACTAGCATTACGCCTAATTTTACTTTTAAGCTTAGTGGAAGAGGAAGGAACATTGTCATTGGCTTTAGCCTTATTATCAGAGGGCTTACCTTTCTTGCTCACCGTACTAGGGGAGGTTTGCGGATAATCTTGGGCTGAGATATCATCCAGGCTAAGAGAGGTATCATTGGTTTTACAAGAGCACCCATCACTCGTAGTTTGGGCCATTTAATCACCCTAGGAAGTAGCATCTTCCTCCAAATCACCTGAGCTTTGTTCTGATTCTATTTCCATACCCAGAACCCGCTTTCCACTATTTTTGTTTTTCTTCGAGGATCCATCATCATTATCCTTAATACTGAGCGTGCCTTCCACTTCCCTTTTCCATTTATTGCTAGAGACCGAGTGAGCAGGGGTACTGTCCTAATAGAACTTAGTGATAAGCAGGATGATAACCTCATGGAGGATAGGTCTAGAATCCTTTTGCTTATGGGCTTTAAGCCCTTGTAGGAGAGAATTCACCAAATAGAAAGGAAATTAAATTCTTTTCTTATAATGAAAGTGGTTCAAAAAAATAAAGTGGAATTGATGAACCCTGGAAACCCTACCATCCAAAATGAAATACATCCGCACGTAGGTTAGAACCTCCTGCCAGATGTCCTTAATTTGATCAAGGTCATGGAAGTTACCAACCTTCACTAGTCTCGCATCCTCCTGGTTAGTTTTAGGAAAACGCTTAACCGCCTCTTTCGAAGCTTTTTCTGTTTGTAAAATTTCATGCCTTTATTCGGAAACCTCGTAACCTCAGCAATGAAGTCAGCATTAAGAATAAACTCTCTTCCATAGAGCGTTTCCTTATTACCACCCCATTCTTTGTAGAATTTGTGTGTCACTTGAGGTTTGTAACCATGAAGTTTTTCAATATAGGTGGTTACCTTCCCTTTCTTGAGTTGATGCCAAACTTCCTTCTTCTTTTTCTAGTTATTACACTTTTCAGGTTCCAACTTCTTCACTTCCCCTCCCATATTCACAAAAAGAACAAAGCTCTACAAAATGAGAAAAAGAAAGCCGAGAGAAATACCCGAGGAAAGGTTCAATGTATTACCTCTTGAAAACCCAAAAACACCCACAATCCATGCTAAGTCCTGAAAACCATGCACGCAAGGAAATCATTCCATTTAAAGAAATAAATGAAAGTAGTGATGATTTGATAATTGGAGGCTGCGAGCATATCAAATGCAGATTTTCCCTTCTCAAGATATGTTTCTTTCATGGTTACACTTTGCTTTTAAATCGTCATCCATGCTTAGCTGGTCAATCCACGTGACAATTTCATTGCTTTGAATTGCTAGGTTGGCCATCTAATTGGCCAACATGTTCATCTCATGATAGTTATGAGAAATGAACACTTTCTAAAAAAATTTGAGGTCTTCTTTGCTTTCCAAAAGAAAGTTAGATATGTTCTAGGCAGGGTCATTTTTTCATTGAGGATATTAACAATATTTCTGGAGTCCCCTTCTAGCCAGAGGTACCTAAAACTAGTATCCTTAGCCAATTTGATCATATAATGGGCTCTAACCATCTCAGCTTTATGGCTAGAAGTGATTCCAAGAGGAATAGACTGAGCCCTGATAATATTGCAATTACAGTCCCTAATGACAACCCCACAGGCAGCCTTGCCTGGGTTTCCTTTGGAAGCACCATCAAAATTAGCCTTTATCCAATGATTGGGAGGAGATAACTAGATGGCATTCTCCCTTAAATTATCCTTTGTGACTTTACTATTATAAATAGGATGCTCCAAGTTGAGATTGGAAGAGGGGCCCAAATGTGATATAAAATTCTCCTTTATATTTCTAATAATACTTTTTCCAATGACCTAGGAGGGGGTGCTGGTATTTATAAAGATTCTGTCATTCCTTTCTTTCTACAAGCCCCAACAAATGTGGGGGAAAGAATACTGCCAGAGGAGGCAAACATGTTCTCCTTTGAAGGGGCTACTCTAGCTTAAATAATTGTCAAGAGAATCTCCTGAAAAGTCCATTGAATTTCCTAGAAATTTAAAATTTCCTTCCAAACATCCCTAGCATAATAGAAATGTAGAAAAATATGATTAACAGATTCCATATCATTTCTATAGAGACAACACCAGTTGGTTAAAATCATCCCTCTTTTTCTAATATTGTCAATAGTGAGAATTTTGTTCTGTAAAGAAATCCAAAAGAAAATCTCAATCTTAGGAGTAAGACCTTTGGTCCAAGCTTTAACCTAGGGGAGGTCAATTCTCTTTTCTTCAAAAAGGGAAGAAACTTTGAAGTTACCACTCGGGTGAAGAGCCCATATGACTTTGTCTTGAGAATTGAAATCGATGCAAGAAGAAAAAAGAGAGAGTTGAATAGGGCAAAGATTGATATCCAAAGAAGTCAAGTCCACCCACCTATTGTTAACCCAGTAGTCATTGAATTTAGCACCAAAGGTGGCTTTGCAATGCTCAATGATCTGGTCATTATTGTAAAACGAGTTCAAGGGAGAGTCCCATAACCAACTATCCTCCCAGAAACAAATAGTTTTACCATCACCCAACTTACATTTACAGCCTTTGGTCAGAGTACTCTTTGTGTCTTGAACAACTTTCCAAATGGAGGACACTTTATCTAAGTTGTCAACAGACAGAAAGCCATTCAGGGAGGGAGTTTGCTGGAGATATTTACTCTTCTAGATTTTACTCCAATCCCTATCTTCTTTAAAGACTCTCCAAACTTGTTTATCCAGGAGGGCCTTATTCATATCCCTGATAGGCCTAATGCCCAGCCCCCCAAGATTTTTGGGCTTGCAAATAGAGTCCCAAGAAATAAGAGGAATTATTTTTTTATTCTCAGTGCCAGTCCACAAAAAGTTTCTTTGAATTCTCTCCATGGCTTCAACATACTTAGTAGGAATTTTAAGAAAATTTAAAGCATAGATGGGGAGACTTTGAAGGAAGGATTTGAGAAGAGTAATTTTACCAGCTTGACTTAGTAGAGTGCCCTTCCAGCCCACTAGTTTTTTGCTGTGTTTATCAATGAACATTTCCCAGAAGGAGTCAGGCGGCTTGAATCCAAGAGGGAGGCCTAGGTATAAACCTGGGAGAGAAGCAATAGCACAACCCAAAATACTTGAAATTTTATCCTGTCTCTCTCAGGGAGTGTTCACAAAGAAAATAGAACTCTTCTCCCAATTGATGAGTTGACCAGAGGCTTTAATATAGAGATTTAGGCATTCTTGTAACTTCTAGCTTCATTCATAGTGGAAATCCCCACCAAAACCGTATCATCCACAAACTGTTCATGGGAGCAAGCATTGGAAATAGATGAGGGTATAAGGCCATGGATACATCCTTGAGCATTAAGATGATTAATGTATCTTCCCAGACATTCTAACACAATGATAAATAAAATAGGAGATATGGGATCCCCCTGTCTGAGTCCTCTAGAAGGAGAAAAGAAATTAGAAGAAGATCCATTAACCAAGACAACCATAGAAGCCATCGAAACAAGATGAGAAATGAGCTAGATGCATCTTTTCCCAAATCCAAAGGACTCCAAGATCTTAAGTAAGAAGCTCCAATCCAGTCTGTCATAGGCCTTGGATAGATCCAACTTCATAAGAAAGCCTTGATTTTGAGAAGCCATCATCGAATGGATATTTTCTTTAGCAATAACAACCAAATCTAGAATTTGGTGACCAGGGACAAAGCCATTCTATTCAGGGGAGATGATATCCAGAAGGATAAAGGATTCTCAGGGTGAGGACCTTGGAGATAATCTTGTAAAAGTAATTACATAGATTGATAGGATGAAAAGCATCTGGAGTATTAGCCCCCACCTTTTGGGGAATAAGATCTAGAAAAGTGGAATTAAGCTCTTTCAAAAGGCATCTGGTGCTAAAGAATTCCTTAATAGCATCACAAACATCTTTACTAACAATATGCCACTGCTTTTGGAAAAACACCATCGAGAAACCATCTGGGCTAGGTGCTTTGTCACCTTCAAAAGAGAGAACAACTTTATGGATTTTAGTGGTAGAAGGGATAGCCACTAAAGTAGAATTATAATGGTCGGAAATGATGGAAGGAATACAACCCATCATTTGACTTTGGCTGGTATCACATAGATTTTGTTCAGAAGTGAGAAGGCAGGAGAAGAAATCCTTCATTTTTATAGTTATGTCTTCCACATTAGTGAACTCTTCATGACCAATCTTGAGATTAGAGATTCTATTAGAGGCTCTATGCTTCAGGGTAGTGATGTGGAAGTATCTGGAGTTACAGTCCCCTTCCTTGAGCCAAATTTCCCTAGACCTTTGTCTCCAGTAAGACTCTTCATAGGAGATAACATTATGGAGTTTAGACAGAATCTCATTTTCTTCTATCACAAGATTCTCCGAATAACCTGTTGCTTGAATTTTGATCTGAGTCACCTGAAGTTCCTTTTGTAAGTCTTCTTTATTTTTAAAGATGTCCCCAAAGGAATATTTGTTCCACTCTTTAACTCTATCTTTAACGATTATGAGATTTTTAGAAATTCTAAACATAACTGTTCCTTCCACTTTAGTTTGCCACCAAATGTTGCGAACATCTTAGACATCCTTGTGTTGCATCCACATTTTCTCAAATCTAAAAGGAAAATGTCTCATCTTACCAATGGGATCAACAACAAAGACCAGAGGTAAATGGTCCGAGGCAATTTTGGCAATGGACGAGAGAGAAAAATTACAATCCTGAATCTAGTTATAAGAAGCCAACACTCTGTCAAGTCTAGCTTGAATGCAGTTCTGACCAGTCCTTTTATTAGACTAGGTAAAATCAACCCCTTTTAGATCAATTTCAATTAGACCTTCATGGTTGATAAAGTCCATAAGATCCATTCTACCATCTAGATGGGTAATATTACCTCCCATTTTCTCATGGTCATATAAGGAGACATTGAAGTCACCCATAAAGAGCCAGTTGGGTTCATCAAAATTATTTTTTCAAATCCTTAAGATTAGACCATAGAGTCTTCCTAGCTCTAGCAGAGTTAGGAGCATAAATGTTGACTAAAATCTAGTCATAGTTAAGGTTAAAATGATGAAATTTAACGATTATAAAATTTTTATTCTCCGTGAGGGTAGGACCAAAAATAATTGCTTCATTCCAAAGAATAAGAGTGCCTCTAGAGGCTCCTTTAGCACTTCCAGCAGCCTGACCACAATTCTTGAAAACTTTAAAAATTTTAGCCTTTTCTTTAGACATTTTGGTTTCCTGAATAACAAGGATATCAAGTTTGTGATCTCTAGCTAAGTTTCTAACAACTTCTATTTTATGGAAACCATTTAATACCTTACATTCTAGGTAATGAATTTCATTTTTTACCTGGGGTAAACTAGAGGATGGTAGACTGTTTACCATCCACAATATCCTGTAGACTCTCTTGAGCTCTGTCAACCTTATTTCTTTTCCTTCCTCTTTTCTTGGGAGAGCTGGTAGTAACTTTGAATGATGAAACACCAACATCCACTATTTTGCTTCTAGTTTCTCCAATAGGAGTTGAAAGTGTCACACCAGACTTCTTAGGACCAACCTTCCTTTCTACCTTAGTAGGCTTGGATGACACCTTTTGGTTTTTATCCACTAAAACTGGGGATGAAAGAGCCAGAATAGGCTGGGTAGAAAGATCCACATATTTAGGGTCCAACATGAGGCTTTGGTTCTTCATGGATGAGGGAAGATCTTCCATTTTCTAGAAATCACAAGGAGTAGAATCATTTGTAAGCACAACTAAGAGCTCCTGCCCAACACCCAACTTAGACTGGTCAATCCTTGCTATAGGATACACATCCATTAGGATGCATTGACTCTTGGAGGAAAGGGGATTATACTTATCTCCAGAGGGCTCGACTGAAGTCTCTTGATCAACTTCCATTTCAAATATTGAAAGAAATGAATCCCCCATAGGGGGGTGCTACGCAATCCTAGCAAACTCATACTCAATCACTTTTTGAGGGTTCAACTTAAGGGTCATAGAGACCTCCCGATTTTCCATATTATGGAATTCCTCTCCTTCCATAGGTTTTGTCTCAGGGATCTTAGATTCCAAGATAGTATTTAGGTGCTGGTCCTCAATAGAGGGTGTGGCTGAAGAGGTGATCTCTGGTTCTGAAACCTTAACTGTAGCTTTTTTTGGCCTCCATACCAAATTTTTCTTTTTATTCTTATTCTACTTCTTGGGATGCCCTTGATTCTTCCTAAGAGTAATCTTCTGAGTTGGCTTGGGATGATACTCTTAGATTTAGTTTTTGGACAAGCCTTCACCCAATGACCCATTTTTTTACAGTAAAAGCAAGCACCAAGCATATCCTCAAATTCTAGATCCTGTGACCATTTGCCAAGTTTAGAAACAATGTCTATCTTTTTCGAGAGATATTTCATTTGATTAACTTTGACACAAATGCGAGCATAAACTAACCTAGCTTTGGAAGCTGTTAGATTATCAATCACTAGGAGAATCCCAAAGGACTCTGCTAAACCCCTGAAAATATCCTCATTCCAGAATTCCAATGGGAGACTAGGAAGTCTGACCCATCTCGGGGTAGAAAGGAAAAAGTTATCAGAAAGATCCATATTGGGCTCCCATTTCTTCATAGTAAGAGTCTCATTACCAAGTTGACAGGGTCCCCCACATAGGACCAAATCTCTGTCCTCATGGCAAGTGAAGATAAAGGACAAGAAACCTCTTTGCATGACCGCGATATCCATGTGACCATGAAATTTCCATTTCTTCCTCACCAGTAACCTAATGTTGTCAATAGTTGGTCTTGGGCCCATGAACTTCCCCACAAGGGTCAGATTCAATAGGGAAATGGAATGGTCAACAAGGGGTTAGGGACAAAGATTTTAAAATCTCCTTTTTCCCAGCAAGCAGAGTTCGTAACAGGGGGAAAAGAAGACTTACCCAACAGAATCTTACCAAAAAGTGAAGCCCACTCTTTCCTTTGTTCTGGTACTTGATTCTTAGTGCTAACAGATTCTATATCAAAAAGTTCATTGGAGGACAAAGGTAGTGTCCCCCCATGTGGAAGAGGGGCTCGTAGGTCCCTTGAGGAGCTCCTTGATTCCAAGGTTAAATTGTTACCAGGAGCACATCTCAGTTCTTTTATTGCAGAAACTCTAGTAGCATAAATAGGAAGTAGGGTTCTCAAAACCTTTCTAATATCAGTTTTGTCATCAATATTTCCATTAGCTCCTCTAATAGCATTCACTACCTCTTTAACTTTGGCACAATATTGAACAATAGTTTCACCTTCTAACATTCTCATTTCATCAAACTTACCTCTCAAGATTTTAGATTTGGCTCTTAGCACATTTGTGTCTCCACCATAGATAGTTGTCAGTGTGTCCCACATTTTCTTTGCATTGGTAGTCCTTGATGTCTTCAAATTCAGGATAACTTAGGGCTGATGCAATCTCCAACATTACTTGATTGTGTTCTTGCTTCTCCTTCATCTACTCATCTGTCAAAGATGTCGATACTATTATGTATTCATGTTCTACATAGTATTTTTTTGCATCACCAATTCCAGCTAGGTGTAACTTCATCAAAATTTTCCATGCAAGGAAGTTCTCCTTGTTTAGCTTTGGTACCTCCTTTTTGTACATCTTGATCTTTAGCTTCAAGTACCTTCAAAAAATTTCTTACAAGCACCACAAGCTTTGATACCAATTGTAAGAATGATTTTAGATTAGCTGAGGGGGGGGGGGGGGTTGAATCAATTTTCCTCAAGTCTAGATGTACCAATTGAAATTTCAAACACTTCAACCAACTTAGATCTATTCAACTATCTACTCAGTCTTTATAGAATATATCTAGTAACATAAACTTGCAGTCCATTGTCCAAAAGTAATCAACTTGTAGAATATAAAACTTTTAATTGTAAAATACATCAAATAATATACACATAAGTATTACACTAAGATTCAACGTGGAAAACTAATTTGGTATTTAAACCACTAGTAACATGCTACCAAATTTTCACTCTTTTGAAGTGAGCTCTGTGAGGAGCCAACCCTATTAAAGGTTACAATACACACTGTTAGGTCTGACCCTTAATCACCCTGTTAGGAGTGGCTTTCTTAGAGGACTTAAGAACATCCCATTAGAATGTCACCTTGATTAAAGGATTTACAAATGACTGTTAGGTCAACCTTGATTAAAGGATTTTAACTGATATAATGGTTAGAAAATAACAATAGGTTTGATCTGATACAAACAACTCACTTTGCAAATAAAGATCCAATGTAGCTCATATGCTGATCTAGTGACTGGCCTTCATTGTCATCTCCATCTCTTATCTTCTCAGAAATCCCTTCAAGCAATCACCACATCACAACTATGTTCAGCTCTTCACAGCTCTTCTCGGCCTTCTACTTAGGTTCGCCAATCAACAGAATCAACCTCTTCCTAGCATAACCTACAATTAGGTCATCCTTATACCTCCTTGATTAGGTAGCTTAATATTTTGTCACTTTATCATCTCTGTAGATCTTAGGCTTAGGTCAGATTCATTGAATCCTTCCAACATTTCATTCTCCTCCTTATCCTTCTAAATACTTCTCAAAACTTCTCCTTGAATCCATAAGAAAATGGTTTACCATGCATTAAATAATCCAGGTCATTCATCCTTATCTTCAACACATTTTACATATTCCAAGAGTTCAACTATGTCGGCTGGGAATCTCAATTCTTTCATGAACTGTAAAATACATACACTCGGTCATCACTATGTTCTTCTGCTCGGTCATGATTGGATAGCTCGATCATTGTTAAAACTGTTCTTCTTGACAATTACTGTCTTTTCTCAGTTAATTTTATGATACTCCGTAATTACTGATGCTCAGCTGACACTAAATTTTCTCGACTTATACTGGTGCTCAGTCAACACTAGCATCTATTAGCTTACACTAAAGTTTCTTAATCTTCTTCTCCTTTGCTCTGTTAAGCCTAAGCTTTCAAACTTTCTTTCCTCATTTCTTCTAAGCTTCAAAATAACTAACTTCTTCACTTAGTGTTATATATAAACAACACATTACCTTGCCAATGTGCCAACTAATCAAGTACCCATTGTAGTTTCTCATAACTCAACCTTTCCACTAGGTCTTCTTGTTATCTCCTTTTTTCAAATCCTCTTCATCAATCAAAAGATATGGTACTTTACTAGATAGTAATTGTCTTACCAATTAAGGTTTGACATCAATGGCAATATAACAATTTTTCAATTGTACTTTCCAACAAAAAGATTTGATTGATAAAATGTTGTTGATGCTCTAGATAAGTTGATGATGGTTTGACATCATTTGATGTCAGTCAGAATTACTTGGTTGATATTGTATTGATGCCAATCTGATAGGATAGGTTGATGAGTTGATGTTTCTCTCTCAAGATCTAGAGAGACAAAAGATTGATTTTCCTTCCTCAAGATCTAGAGTTTTGAGATTTGATGCGCTCTTGAGATGAGAAAATTGATGATAGGATAAACTTGATTGATGTTAAATGATCCATTGAATGATTTGACTGATTGATATTCAATTTGATATGGTTAGTTATATGTTTTGATGATATGGGGTTGATTAGATTGTTCTCATGATGCAAAATTAAGAATTGGTATAAGAAAAGGGTCATCCGTTGGTACAGGTGCAGGTATAGATATAGGTGATGGATAGAGTTGGGTCACCCCTAGTTGAGTAGCATGATTGGTTATTGATGATGTCCTTGATGAAGAATGAATCATTTGATGGATCAATATTTACATGTACTTGTATCTTGATGATGTTGATGTACCTTTGATGATCAAATTGAGCATGATTTTTGATGATGGATACTTTAGACGTTGATGATGTTGATCAAGACTTTGATTATATGGATGGACATTTGTTGTTGTATATTTTCATATATTTGATGGTGTACCTTGATGTATTTGGATATAGACATTGATGTATATTGATATGGTCCTTTGACGATAATAAATCTACCCCCTTTAGCTTTCCTTACATATTTTAAGAAAAAGGATCCACATACAAACTAATATGCAATTAATCTAACATGGATGTAGCTAGCTGTCACTATTTATGAAAAGGATGCTTATTTTCATCATCGAGGTTTAGAACATGAAATTGGTACAACCCTCACTGGTTAGATTTTCAACCATGATGATATGAATACCGCTTTCCTCAAATTTTAATATTGCAAGTAAACAAACATATAATTAATCCTTTTCATATACAAATGTCCTGGATGATTCTTTGATGATCATGTCATTAGATAGATTTGCATAATGCTATGAATCAACATGACAAGCACTCAAGCATAAATCAAGAAAAATATCATGTCTTCATCATTTCTCATCTAGTCAAAAACTTCATTGATTTTTTAAAAAGACACGATTCCAAAAATTAACACTTTGAACATTTTTGCTTTTGTTTGTAGATCCATAGTCAATAGAACTTCATCCACTTTGATCCTTAGTTATGTTTCATCTTTTTTATCTTGATCCGATTTGTTGTTTGAAGATTCGATGTGTCAAATATTGTTGTTTAGATCAAGTGTTTGGATATTTGAAATGTGATATAGATCAATACGTTCAAGTGTAACATTTTTATGGTTATGATGCGATGATTTTGAGCCCACTTGCATTTGTTTTGCGAAGCTCATTGAATTTGGATTAGTGCCCCCAATTTGACTTGGAAAAGATGTTGTGGAGGACCATGGAGCTTTTGAGAGTTTATTTAAGATTTTACGATTTTTAAAAAGATTTTTGATTTTTTTAAAGATGTTTTTGGATATTTAGAGATTTTTTATTTCTGGATTTTTAGAGATTTTTAACTTTTTTTGGATTTTTAAAAGATTTTTGGATTTTTAAAATATTTGAGATGTTTTGGGATTATTTCAGGAACATTTTCACCTTTTTAGATTTTTAGAGATCACTAGTTCTCAAACAAGATCACATTGATTTGTCCCCAATGTCTAGCAAGGTATAGGACATGAAAGATAGATTTGTAAACTGATTACTTAACGATGAATAGACCATGATGGATGAAGCAAGTGTCTATGATCCTCACAGATAGTCTCCTCAATATTGTCCAAGCTATGAAAAAATAATATCGCAATGTAGGTCAATGATGTGATACTGAATGACATATGGGATAATGACCTGCAGTCATGAAAGCATGCGGTCCAAAAATTGGATATGTCAAGAGACTTTTGATAACATTTTTTTTTCTTTTTATTCTTCATTTGGATCAAGATCAAGGGATCAATGTGGATAGGATCACACAATCATGATAAAGGGGTGATGGAGGCTATGAGTGGATGGTTTGGGACTATGGAAAGGCTTCTTAGGAATAATGAAGGTAGATTCAGGATAAGCAAGATCTAGATAGGGTAGCATGAATGCAACAAGTGAATAGGATGATGGAAAGGATAACGCAAGTCACAATACTTAATGCTCACAGATATGTTCAACCTTTTCAAGATCAAAGGTGAAAGATGGAATACAGATGCAAGTGAGATAAATGGTAGAAAGATGGAGGATATGATGGATGGAACTTGCCCCCAACTATAGAGTGCAAGAGAGAGGAATCACGCATGATGCCTGTTTGCCAGGTTTTCATCATGGTACTTGTCCAAGATGCCAAAAGAAGTCATTTTCATCATAGGATGGATTTATTTTTCTTTTCTTTTTTTTTGCTACCAAGGCACCTATTTGCTAGGTTTTTACCAAGGCATTTTTTTTTCTCTTTTTTAATTTTTTTCTCTTTTTGACTTTTGGAGAGACTCAAGCCTCATGATCTTTGGATACTCCTTGAAAAGGTATGATATGATGAGTCAAGGCTCCTAAAAGGTATTCTCAAAGATGTTGATGGGGTGATGGAAATGTAATATGGTGGATAAGGTAGAGGGGGGCTAAAGATTTATGCGATGGATTGGATAAGGGAAATGGAAGGATAATGAATAGGAGGATAATAAGTCTTTCTATGGGTGGGTGTGAAAAAGGGAATGGAAGAATAATGAATAGAAGGATAAGAAGTATTATCAAGATCAACATCTAAACACACCTTGAAGGGTAGTGAAATAATGGAGGGAAAATGAGTGAAATAACTTGAGACTTTGATGTAAGAGAGGATGTGGATCTTATTAGCACATAAGGACCCAAAATGGATGGATACAAAGGAATATGTTTGGGAGAATGTGGAGTGGAGTCCTTTGGAAGCTTGAATGTCAACTTTGATTTCTCCTTTGGGTGCTAGTCCTTCAAAAGTGACTTGGGAATACACATAGTCTTTGATTTGTCCTTCCTTTTGGATGCTTTAGAATGCACTTCTTCAATAAGGGATTTAGGAATCCACATTTTCTTTGATTTTTCTTTTTGTTTGATGGACGCTTTAGAATGCATTTCTTCAGTGAGGGATTTAGGAACCCACATTTTCTTTGATTTTTATTTTTTCTTGATGGACCTTTGTGGTCTCTTGAATGTTTAATTTTTTCCTTTCATTCACATGTTGATTAGATGGGACATGGTTCTCTTCATAAATAAATGGATTCTTGATTTTCTTCTTTTTATGTTACACATTCAAACTGCTTCCAAAAGAATTGGGATTGATGGATGAATAAGGTTGATACAGATGGTTGGATATGGAGGGTTGATATGGATGGGTGTTTGGTTTCTAAAGTATGTATGTCTTTGTTAATCTTGATAGGATATAGGGTAAGTGGATTATGGGCTAGGGATGGTAGGAAAGGTTGATGGAGGGATCTAAGGGCCCAAATAGATTGAATATATGAAGGTTTAAACTTTGGGATATAGGGACCAAGGATGAATTTGGAGAATGTAGAAGGCTGATGCTTATGTGAAAATGGAGGAGAATGAGATGTGAATGGGATATGAACATTTTTATTTTGAGTTACATGGACAAGGCTTTCATCTTTTAGATCTATCTTTATACCAATAGGCTTATGAATAGATTTGATAGGAGCAACTTTGATAGGAGCAGTTGAAGCTTGAGGGGATTTATTCTTATGCAATGGATTAGGAATAATGGGAGGATTTTGAGGTAGATATGGAAGCTTATGAAATGTATATGTTGGAGTACTTCGATCTTGACAAGGATATTTGGATAGCCTAGGAAGAATACTTTGCTTTTGATTTTCAATAAGTTCATTATAGATGGAAGAAATGTGTTGATCTTGCTTAAGAGATGAGTTGGATATAAGAGGTGAAGGAATATGGGGTGTTTGAGATGGAAGGGTATCTTCTTGAAATAAATGGAGGGTTATGAAGGGTTCATCATAGGACTCTTGGGATATGGGACTTCAGTTAAATATAGGATTTAAGGATGGATATTATCTTGATGCTTAATAATGCTTGTTTCTTTTCACTTTTGATTAGTCTCTTGAAATGGAGCCACTTCTAAGGACAAGGTAGGAGTTTGGATCTATATGAGGGATTCTTGAATGGCTGATGTATGCTCATTTAAAATGGGAATGATAGATATTGTAACACATGAAGGCTTGGGGTATATAACCTTTGAAGCATGGAAGAATTTTTTAGCAAGATATAGGTTAGCTTGGATCTCTTTTAGAGGTATCCCTTGAGGGTATACATAGTTATCATGAAAATAATTAGGGTCTTGATTTGATGGAGGAATATTGGATAGCTCTTTTCTTCTTTATGATATGGAGGAATGGTGGAAGAGGTGGAGGCTATAGGAGAACCACTACTAGACATGTGTTCATAAGTTTGATCTTGCTTGAGAGTAGTATCTTCATTAGATGAATCTTTAGTATTTTCAATTTTGATTAAGTCATCATGAATAAGATATTGGATTTTATATTTCAACTCCATGCAATCTGAAGTTTCATGTTTGTTATGTCTATGATATGCACAATAGTTGCTCAAAAAGATAAAACCATATGAAGTAATTTTAGGCAATGTGATGAGATCATTTTCAAGGAGTTTTTCCAAAGTTGACTTGTATGATTGTCCCAAAGGAGTAAATGATCTATCCCATGGATATTTAGATGAATTTGTGTTAGTCAAAGAGATGTTATACTCAAGATATTGAATATCCAATTTTTCATTGTCATGTGATGACGATTGTTGAGATAGGACTAATTTCTCTTGATTTCCTTGATCAAGGATGGGATTATCTTGATATTGTGAAATGGATTCATCATAAAAAAATGGAATACCATTAGGATGTTCTTGATCAAATATAGGGTATTCATGATTTCATTTTTGGTCAAAGGTTGAATTATCAAAGATATGATGTTGATAATGTTATTCTTGATCAATGATATAATTAATGTATGATTTTGGAGTAGCCCTTTTGTTTGAAGAATATGTAGACATGGATGTAATTTTAGGATCATAAAGGTAAGGAAAGATTGTTCTTAATGAGGATTTGTTGGATGATGTATCCCTTTCTTTTTCTATATCTTGAATTCTTGTGAATAGAATATTTTTTTGAATTTTTGTTGTTAATTGATTGTTGGATCTTAATAGATGTTTTCTTTTTGTAATCATAGAACTTCAAGCACAACAAGCACAACACAATGGTTTTATCAATTATCACAAGAAAGTCTTCCAAGCAATCTACCTATGGCCAATTTTGGCTTTACATGGCTCTAATGAGGTAGGCTTTTATCAAGGAGTTAGTATGGATTCCGTTCAAAAGAACATCAAGTTTCATCCCCCATTATAGGGGCCTCCCACCATCGGTATATCAGAGTTTTGTGCAATCCAGAAGGAATACTCGAGGAGGTTCGATGCTTGATATCCTTTTGTCACTCACCCCATTAAGGATGAGTGCATTTTATTTTATAGTGGATTGGATTATTGCAGCAAAGAAAATTGTATCCCACTTTGGGTTGTCCCTCTCATCGACCTCGTTAAGGAAAATTCTCAGGAGGTGAGCCCACTAGTTTTTTTAGCATGTTCATATAAAGTAAATAAATGAAGTGAAAGAGTAGGTTTGGGAGTTTGATTCACAAAAAGGTGAAGAGAATATCCCTACTATTTCTCACTTCCAAACATGATTAACAATTTTCAATTTCCAAGCCTTCTAATCTAATGGGAATTAGGTACTTCTAGCTTTCTAATTCACCTAAAAGGTGAAGAGCATAATCACCTATTACCTTCCTCCACAAGCAATAGGCTTCAATTTTAGTGTTTGTTTA
Source organism: Chamaecyparis obtusa (assembly GCA_027943335.1). Lineage (NCBI taxonomy): Eukaryota > Viridiplantae > Streptophyta > Pinopsida > Cupressales > Cupressaceae > Chamaecyparis > Chamaecyparis obtusa. The sequence continues at coordinate 855,525 of BSBK01000919.1, forward strand.
TTCCCTTAGCCTTTTTTTTAAATTAAAAGTTCTAGCTAGTTTGGCATTTTGATTCACTTAGAAAGTGAAGAGCTTAGGCTACTACTAAATCTAACAAACAATAATAGGCTGCTAATTAACTAGATTGAAATCAAATTGCCACAATTTAAGAAAAATGCATATGGATATAGGCTTACCTTTTTCGTAGTTAGCCAAGTCTAGGGGCATTTTTGACTTGATTTTTCATTGGAATACTCACCTAGTGGTGATCATTCCAGCTCCATTGCATCCTCTCTCAAGATTATTAGTCCAACATAAAAAAACAAAGTAAAGAAATCCAAACAATTTGAACTTTATTCCTTTCCTTAAAATTGATTAAAATGATGAACTTAAGGAACAAATATCCAATTTAAAGAGACAAATTTAGATATTTCCAAATCAATTATATGCAGATATCTTTCATACTCTTTACCTTCCTGCTTGGAAGCCTCCCAAAAAGTGGTTAAGATGAAGATTTTTCTCTGTTTTCAACCTCCTTTTTGTTTGATTGTCCTCCCTATGGATTCTGGCCTCTGGTTACCGATTTTTTTATGCCCTACCATCAGAAAAACACAAAGAAAATATTAATTATTATTAGAATTTAAAATTAATAAAAAATTTGTAAGTGAGGTATAGAAATGATTGTAAGCACTGCAAAAATGATTGTAAGCGCTATAGAAATGATTGTAAGCACCACATAAATGATTGTACGTGCTACAAAAATATTTAAATGCGCTATTACAAAAATTAAATGCTTTGATTAAATGATTAAATGCCTGTAAATAAAACATAGAACACACTAAAATAGTAATTAAATGTGCTACAGAGTCAGGGTGAAAGCGCTGAAAGAATGATAGACATGAGACATAAGTGTTTAAATGTGCTATTTCACTGTGTAAATGCATTGAACTTTGTCATGGATGCACTGTTTCACGTATCAAATGCGGTGTTTCTTTGTTTATACATGCTACTTCAGGTATATAATGCGCTATTTCACTTGCAAAACAAAGAGTTAAAACACACATTTATACAATTTAGCAAATAACTCCAAAATTTGATCAAATGAGGCCTTGGGCCCCACTGTGGGCATCATTTTATGTACAAGAAGTACCTTTATAGAATTAGTTTATGACCATTTAATTCAAATTGAGCTAAAATATGACAATTAGTAAGCTATTCAATGAAAATAATGCCAATAAGCATCCTTTAGATCTCTATTTAAGTATGCTAAAGATCTCAACAAGCCTCCATTAGTGACAGTCATAAAATGAGAATTAAGCTAAATGATGATGCAAATTAAGCCTATTTCAATGAAAAGTATGCTCAATTATGCTAAAAATATGCTCCTAGCTCAAATTTGATATAATATGGATGCAATTCTCAGATGTGTGTGGATCCTTTTCTCCTTATTTTTGCCTTCTATTTATAGATTTTAGCAAGCATAGGGGTGTATTTACTTCGATCATGATTGAGTTAAGGTTAAGTCCATGGTTTCAAATATGGGGAAAATTTAAATATTGTCCTCAAATCTTGGGACAATGAGACAAAATGGGTGGTCAAGATGCTCTCTCCTCATGAGTGATTGAGATTCAATGTGGCTTTGATCCATGTGAGTCCAATCCTTAATTCCTATTGGTTGAGGTAGTTCCGCCCATGTGATGGGTGAAAGAAATTAGGAATTAATTAATTGAATTTAATTAATTTCTTTATCCATGTGTACCCCTTGAATGGGTTAAATTTGATTTAATTCAACTATAAAATTAATTAGATTAATTGCATAATTAAATGATTTGTTTGATTTATTTAATTCTTTCAACTTTTTATTTCAACTAATGTTTGATTTTGGATTGATTACAATTAATGCCTTGATTTTGCCTTAGTTTCTCACTTTATTTGATCTTGACAATTTTTAGGTGTCTACGTTTACAATCAAACAGATCAATCTATCATAATTTTCTAAACTAGGTCATGCTCTCTGGTTCAGACATGCATTTTTAAAGAGGTCCTAATAGGATAGCTTAAGGGGAGTATCTAACTTAAGATCAATCTATCATGTAGTAACCCATGATGTAGATAGTTCATGTGCATGTTTGAAGGGGTCTAGATGGTAACTTGTAGTCCTTATAGGAGGACATGTGCATTTTAAAAATCAAACATCAATTCATCCTAATTTTCTATTCTAGGTCATGGTCTCTAATAGATGCACGTTTAAAGGGGTCTTAATATGATGGTTTAAGGGGATAATCTAACTAAAGACCAGTCTATCAAGTAGTAACCCAGGGTGAATGATCTCTAGTTCATGTGCATGTTGAAAGGGGTTTTATTAGGATGCATTAAGGGGGAAATATAAAATCCAAGATTAATCTATCATTTACTAACCTAGGTCATAATCTAGATAGTTCATGTGCATGTTTAAATGGGTCTATATGGTAACTTGTGATCCTTATAGGATGGCATGTGCATGTTTAAAATTGAACATCAATCTATCATAATTTTTAAAACTAGGTCATGGTCTATAATCAATACACATGTTTAAAGGGGTCCTAATAGGATGGCTTAAGGGGAGTATCTAACTAAACATCACTAGATATCATGTATTAACCCAATTCATGAAATCTAGTTGATGTGCATGTTTAAAGGGTCCATCCTAGTAGGATATCTTAAGGGGAGAATCTAAAGTCAAAGATCAATCTATTATTTACTAACCTAGGTCACACTCTCTAGTTTAAATGTGTATGTTTAAAGGGGTCTTGATAGGATGACTTAAGAGGATAATCTAATACCAAAGATTAATCTAGATAATTTACTAACCTAGGTCATGATCTCTAGTTTGAATGTACACATTGAAAGGGGTCTTGATAGGCTAGCTTAAGGGCAGAATCTAAAATCAAAGATCAATCTATCATTTACTAACCTATGTCATGATCTCTAGTTCATATCAATGTTGAAAGGGGCCTTGATATGATAGCTTAAGGGGAGAATCTAAAATAAAAGATCAATCTATCATTTACTAACCCAGGTCATGATATCTATTTTAAATTTTCATGTTTAAGAGGGGTGCTAATAGGATGGTTTAAGGGGAGAATATATAATTAAAGATAAATCTATGATTTACTAACCTAAGTCATGATCTCTATTTTGAATGTGCATGTTTAAAAGGGCCCTAATAGGATGGATTAAGGGGAGAATGTGAAATAAAATATGTTAAGGGGTCATGATCTAGTTGAATGTGTTAAGGGGTCCTAATACTTGATGGCTTAGAAGGGGATCCAATCTAACTCAAGATTAATCTATCATTTAAGGTTCTATATGTACATATCAATCTAACTTTGGATGAATAAATAAGTATATAACTTTAAAGGATATATGGTTTAAGGCCCTATGCACATATAATGAGAATAAGTAAGGCTTAAAATGGTTTCAAAGGTCCTAGAATTGTACATATAATAATGCAATAGGGTTCATCATTCAAAGTATCTAGGGTTGGGATTAAGGGTTGAGTACATAGGCTTTAGGGTCTAGCCTAGATTTAAGGGTTGATTATATAGGCTTCAGGGTCTAGTCTTAGTAGTTAAGTGCACTTGAGCTGGAGTAGTACTAGGATGGTTGACCTCTCAGGAAGTCTCAATTCTTCACCTTTATGAGCATCACCTTGATGCAATGAGTGCTAGGTGCTCCATTAATTCTCATGAGAGACATGTTCTTGTGAACCACTACTCATGAAACATGGGTCATTGAGTTTGACTTTAAAAAACTACATAGATGAATCCTAATAGCAATATCACAATTTGACTTGTTGTGGAAAATATCTCCTACTTATCAAAATAGAGATAACATACATATGCAAATGTATTGAATTAATTACATCAGAGTTCAACAAGATCACATTTGATTATATGAAAGGATTTAGATATACCATCTCCTTACTAATTTTTTATCCAATTAATTTATAGCCTCTCAAGATCACACAATATCAACTTTAGAATGTAAATTAACATACTCATGGAAATATACATGTGGTCTATTTTGGTGTGCTTTGCGAGCCTAATTATTTAGTGTTCTAATCTATTATCTGCTAGTCTTAGTTAGCTTTGTCTAGGTTCTTATTCTTATTTTTGATCACTCGTGTGGTTTTTTGTTGGCTAGTTAAATGCATTTTGCTACATTTGTCTGTGTTGTTTCTGTCTGTGCTATTTTTCTATGGTATTTTGTAACTAGGATCAATGCACCGTCCCTACTAATCTATTAAAAACATGCACATTGAAACTATGCATTCCTATGCTAACTATTGACTAGATCAAATCGACGATTATGATTTTCTCCCTTGGATTCCAAATTCTAAAAAAAATATTCAAATTCATTATTACACATTCAAACAAAAATTAAATATATACAAGCCAAATTTTGTAACCTCATTTCATCCATTTCATGCATAAAATCTTTAATATATATTGAAAAGAGAAAAAATCCCAAGTAGTTCAAAGGAAAATCTAGAGAGGAAGTAAGAGAGAATCTAGTTGTTCATCCCTCACTATGAAACTTAATTCCAAAAAAGAAATTATCCTAACTAAAAATCTAGAAGTTGACTTCTAATAGTGTCACTCTCCAAGGAAGGTCAATTTGTAAAAACATTTTAGAAAAATATAAAAGTATATGTCATTTTAGTCAATCTACATATAAGAAAAATAAAAATACTTTTATTAAGAATTTGATTTAGGTAAAGGACACATGAGTGGATTCTAGACATATTTTCTTAATTTTTTTTAATAAATAATTAATGTTCAAAGTTTAGTTAGATTAGTTATATAGTTAGATAAATGAAAATTTTAGCATGAATATAAAAAATATTAAAAATATCTTTTTGGTTAACCTAACTTAGTAAAAACATGATTTTTTTTATAGAACCATGGCTAATGAATCCTAGAATGTGACACACATTTTGGATTTTAAAAAGGATAAATATTTTGAAAGTGATGAATGCTTTTCATTGTGTACATCTTTAAGGAAATCAAGCATAATATCTATAGAAAATTAATAATAATTTTCTTTAAAATTATAATGAGGAATATATTGTATTTTTAAAGACTCAATAGATATTTGATAGATTCTTTTCATTTTCTTAAATTTAGAATACAAAATTCTATCTTCAGGGATAAAGTATTGGAAAATTTTAAGATTGCAATAAAAAAGTAGTTTTTTTTCAAAAAATTTTTGACAAGTTTTAGGATTCAAACTTGTCTAAATTTAAGGTGATTGCGAGGTATTTTTGGAGGGAATCCATATTTGATCTAAACTATTAGCACTTCTTCCATCAAAGTCTAAACACAAGTCTATATATGAATAGATTTCTATTCCACTATTTGACCCATAGTGACCACACTTAGCTATTTTTTATATTTCAAAATTGTGAAATGAATTTATGCAAAGTCATTAATTTTTATGAAATGAAAATCTAGTGGGGGAGAGTGAAAAATTATTTATAATCTTTAACTATTACAAAATAAAAAATGCATTCACAAGGAGATAACAAACATGCATAAAAATATATAATATAACACACTTTATATATCTTGGGAAAACCATTTCATGAGAAAAAACCCACACTCCAAAAGCATAGTACATTGTAGTCCAATAAATTAATGGTTACAATACAATATCAACACTTAACATCTTCATCGAGAGTTTATAAATTTTACAACACACAATCTAAATCAATCTTAGTAGCATGATGCTTCACCTATAAAACACAACATAACTAATACCCTCCAAGGGTACCTTATATAGATAAATACAACTCAAGATGTAGTCTTTAGATAAAGGTACATGATGGGGTCATGTGAAAAACATTCAACACTACTTTTTAGCTGCCTAAAAGTATAGAAATGACACATGCACATCTTTAAATGACTCATGATTCAAACCTCCTAAAGTTGGGCACCCAAGATTTACTATCTTGAGGTATGAAAAATGCTCTTATGCATCTCACCTATGTCATAAGAATTTTCCATAACTTATAAAAATTACAACTATAAGAGAATCCATCACAACTAATTATTATTAACTGATTCTCTTATTGTTAGAAGTATGAAAAAATGAAAAGAAGTTAAGGAAAGAGCCCAAGAAAGTGTAATGCAAGAAGGTATTTTACCATAACCATCGAAAGTGAGACATAACTTTAAGATCAATCACCATAACCATGAGAATGCTCCAAGGATCCAAACAATGAGACAAAGATTTTGAAAGGGAAAAACAAAGAAAACTCCTTGTGACATTATGAATAAGGCCATAGCCTAAAAAGAGAGAGAAGAGAGAAAGAGAGCAACATGCTCAATACAATAACTTCATCATGAGAAATGAGAGAGATGATCATCTCTTAAATAGAGATGAGAGAGAGGAGTTAGAATGTAACTCCCAAGTCTATGAATGCCACCATTCATAAGTGTGTGCGATAAGTGTCCATATCCTCTTAAAGAGGAATAAACTAATTTCCTTATTAAAGGAATTACAAAATATGAGTTGTCCTCCCACTTGGACTAGAGGACAAAAATACATGAAGGATACCTTGGTTTATCCTTATTTAAATAATACAACCAAGGAAAGATTAAATTCTAACACTTACAACCTGTGATAACCCAACTTGGGCACCCACCCTCTCCATGCTAAAGGCATCTCTTGCCACTTGTCCAATATGCTATAAAGTTTGTCATAGGCTGTCTTAACATGACACTTACCAAGTCCCCAAAGTGGGATGCTTAATTCCGCATGTGTGTATATGTGACATATATTTGAATTGCCAAGTAGGCTGCTACCAAGCCTATGACTCCCACTAGATGACTAGAAATTTTTAAGAAATTAATTAATTAAAATAACAAATAAGTACAATAATCAATTTTTGGAGTTGTAAAGGTTGATACACTTTAATCTCAATGAATGAGAATTTAATAAAGTTTTGACATCC